>JAYMSP010003687.1:0-18841 GCA_036897095.1 Plantago elongata
CTTTTCCTTTGCAGTTATCTAGAACAAGAAATGGTATCAGATCAGGAGGTTCCCAAGCCTTCTGCAATGAACCTCGATCCCCCAGATAGGTAAAGGTTTTTGTCGCTTTCCGAGGATGTTTTAATTTGTGTGTTAAGTGTGCAGGTATGTCTCTGAGTGATGCTTCGGTTTCGAAGCCCGAGAATTACGAGGAATGGAAGAACAACATGATGTTCCATCTTGAAGCTATCAATGATGAGATGATCTATGCTATCAAGGAAGGACCTATCATAGTGAGATAGCTCAAACAAGTCATTGGAGTGTCTAATGATCGACCACTGACTAGGATGTTGAAGGTAGCGACACTTCTACTAGTGATAGTGGTTGTGTTGCTACTGGTCATATTGAGTATGAAGACAAGCTTCGTGAACTCAGAACATCGGAAGATTTCAAAAAACACAGATTGGATGGTCAAGCTCGTAACATCATCATTCGATCCACACTTGAGCATATACAGTGCAAACTCTGGTGTGCTAAAATGGCGAAAGTTGCCTGGCAATTAATTGAAGATATATATGCCGGAACTATGAAAACCAAGGAAAAAAATTCCTAAGTTCAAAAAGTGAAGTTCCAAAACATCAAACAGGGTCCCACTGAAACTCTGGAAGAACTTGATTTTCAGTTTACTACGCTCATGAGTGATATGGCTGCACTTGAAGAAAGTTATACATATTCAAATTCTGAGAAGGTGAAAACCATCGTCAAAGTTTGAACCAAAATTGGGAACATACCCAATATTTCTACTTGAACTAGGGAATGCCACAAACCACACCAGTGGAACTCTTTTCACATGTAGCCACTATGAACTTGGAACAACCCAACGAGGATTGCTTGTAACTGAAATGTTGTTAAGTGTTGCTCTAGTCACACAAGGTACTTCTGAAAAGAAGGATACCAAGGAAGTGTCTGAAAAAAAATGCTCTTGTTTTGCGACACATGAAGAAATATGTGAGTCAGGAGATAGAAAGGAGAAAAGCAAAAGATAAACTGAAAAAGAATCTCGGCACAAACTATCATCTATACAAAAACATCCAAATGAACAACTCTTTTTGAACAACCCCGCTCAGAAAGCTATTAGTACGGAAGTTGCTCAAATTGGAAATGACATCTGCTTCCATTATCAGAAACTTGATCACTTCAAGCCTGATTAACCTGCTTTTAACAAGCTAAAGGCAGGTGCAAAAAGGAGAGAAAAACTTTCAAAAGGACTCGAAGGGCCTTGCTCACTAAAGAGAGAAAGAACATCCAAATTCAACTTGATGCGTTGGATATTGAGTCAGAATATGATGATGAAGATTCAGATGACCCAAAATTACCATCACCAGAATTGTGCGAATTTACTCACGAAGTAATCGACTTTGTCCAAAAGAAGAATGACATGTGTAGAGTTGCTGAGATAATGGGTCCCGACATCTCCAACATAGAAGAATGACATATTGCTGACTAGAACACTTCTTGGACTAAGGCTCAATGGCTATTTGATAGTGGATGCGGGAAGCACATGACAGGAGACAAAGCAAACTTGGTCGATTATAGAGTATGCAATACTGGACCAAACATAAGGTTTGTTGGAGGAGAATTAATTCCTTCCATAGGATTTAGCAACGTCAAATTGGGATCCCTTACTATTATGGCGTACTACATGTTAAAGGTTTGAAATATAATCTTCTTAGCATAAGCCAGTTTGCAATATAATCTTTGATGAAAACTAAATCGAAATTCTGCAAATTGATTGACAATGAGTAAGCAGACAGTCTTGGTTTCTCTACGGAAATTATATATTGCTGATCGAACATCTACCACAACTGAAGAATATCTCATGGTGAGTCAATCAGGTTACACTGAAGAACATTGGTTATGGCACAATAGAATGAGTCACATGAATTTCAAAACTCTAAAAAACTAGCCAAAAAAGAGTTAGTGGTTGGATTACCTAAAACAATTTTCAGAAAGGACGGTGTCTGCTCTGCTTGTCAAATGGGGAAACAATCAAAAATTTCTTTCAAGTCCAAAATCAGGGTTTCATGTGTTAGACCACTGCAACTATAAAACATGGAACTCTTTGAATCATCTGTAACTAGTTATGAAGGCAATAAATAAGGTCTAGTTGTTGTAGATAACTTCTCTAGGTTTACCTGGGTTTTCTTTCTAAAATAAAAATCTGATGTTAGGGTGGAGATACCAAACTTATTGAACAAACTTGAAGTCATAAAAAATGAATTTTTTCAACTAGTACATCAAAGAGTTTTGTACCTGCAAAGGTATAAAATATCAATTATCTTATGTAAGATCACCACAACAAAATGGTGTTGTTGAAAGGAAGAATAGGACCCTTAAAGAAGCTACAAGGACAATGCTAGCTGACATTGAAATAAATGAAACATATTAGGTTGAAGCTGTAAATATAACATGCTACACTCAAAACAAATGCTTGATAAACGAACACCATGACAAAACTCTTTCTGAGCTTTTGGTCGTAGGCCCCCTAATATCAAATACCTGAAAGTGTTCGATTGCAGATGATTTTTTCTTAACAATGGACAAGAATATTTAAGAACATTTCACCCAAAGACAAATGAAGGTGTATTTCTTGGTTATTCTAAGAATAGCAAAGACTACATAGTATACAACAAAAGAACAAAGAATATTGAAGATTCAGTTCATGTGGTATTCTATGAAGGAAGCAAGAAAATACCCCTTGATGAAGAACTCTCAGACAGGTTCAAAGAACTTATGATTAAGGATTCTGAAGAAGAACCCTCAGAAAGGAGAAACTCCGTCATTAATATTGAGGATGAGTCTGGCGAAGAAAAGCATGATATGCCTAGTAAAAACCAGATGACTCTTAGACATGATGAAGAATTTCCTGTGAGAATTCCTTAAATTGAAACTGAGAATATTCATTGTAGAGACCTTTCTCGAAATGACCTTTCTGAATGTTGTGTTCCAGTAATCTTTCACACTGAACAAGTGTTTGATATTTATCATACTTCTAGTATACAAAATATCATTGATATTAAAGAAGTATCTAGTCACAATCGTAGGGCTTCACATTTAGATCACGTAGATAGTGACCCTACTAGTTCAAAACCTATTATGAAATGGATTAGAGATCATCCTGCAAAGGATGTGATTGGTCCTATTGATCAAGGTGTTAAAACTAGGAGAGCAATCGCTGAAAATGTTGATTCTCTCTTTGGATGTTTTATCTCAAACATTGAACCTAAGACTATTGAAGATGCATTAAAGGATCAAGACTGGATCTCTGCAATGCAAGAAGAGTTGGATCAATTTGGATGTTTTATCTCAAAAATAGAACCTAAGACTATTGAAGATGCATTAAAGGATCAAGAATGGATCTCTGCAACAAAATGACTTTATATATTTGATTGGTCTAGAAACTAGGCCCATTTGTGGAAGGAATATATTTGATTGGAACTAAGTGGGTTTTCAGAAACAAAATGAATGAGTCTGGTGAAATAACCGAAAACAAGGCTAGTTTGGTTGCCAAGGATTTACCCAGACTGAAGGCTTAGACTTTTTTGAGTCATATGCAGAAGTTGCAAGATTAGATGTAATAAGACTCTTTCTAGCCTTTGCAGCTCATAATGACTTTAATTTACCAAATGGATGTCAAAAGTGCATTTTTTAATGTTCAACTTGCAGAGGAAGTCTATGTTCATCAACCACCAGGCTTTGAGGTTTCTTAAAAAATTAGAATGGTCTATAAGCTTCAAAAGCCTCTTTCTGGACTAAAACACTCTCCAAAAAGACTGTATGACACTTTGGCCAAATACCTTCTGGAAAGTGGTTTTAAGAAAGGTGAAGTTGATAAAACATAATTTACTTTAAATCATGAAGGGAAACTACTTTAAGTTCAATTTATGTTGATGACATTATATTTGGATCTAAACACAAGAAACTTTGTGATGACTTTGTAAATTTCATGAAAAGAAAATTTGAGATGAGCATGATCGGAGAATTGAGCTATTTCCTAGGCTAGGATTGCAACTCAAACAACTCGATGATGGAATATTCATTAGTCAAACAAAGTATGCAAAGTATATGCTCAACAAGTTCAATCTAAGGCCTTCTGAAAAGAATGCTAAGATACCTATTAGCATAAGAACCAAAATGACATATATTGAATCTGACAAAAGTGCTGAAGAACAAAGTATAGGAAATTGATAGGTTCACTACTTTAACTTACAACAAGTAGACCTAATATTCAATATGCAGTTGGTGTATGTGATAGATTTCAGACAAATCCAATGCAATCACATTACAACATTACTATGAAAATATTAAGGTATGTTAAAGGTACGGTAGAAGTTGGACTGTGGTATCCTAAAGGTAGTGGTTTGAGTTTGGTTGGCTATTCAGATGCTGACTATGCTGGATCTATGCCTGATAGGAACTAGACTTATCTCATGGTTAGCAAGAAGCAAAACTCAATTTCAACTTCTACCACAAATGCTAAATATATTGTTTTTGGGTGTTGTGCATCACAAATTTTTGTGGATCCAACAATAACTCAGAGATTATGGACTCAATGAAGAGAAAATTTCCATTTTTTGTGACAACACAAGTGCTACTGCAATTACTCAGAATCCTAAGTTTCTTGCTAGAACAAAGCACATTGATGTCAGGCACCACTTTTTTTTCACTTTTTTTTGGGTAAAAAAGGAGAGCCTAAGCTCTTCGATTATATATATATAGTTAAATAGTGGCGGTTGGTATGAACCCGCAATCAACATAAGTAGCAAAATAGTTACATCCCAAAAAATTCCTAACCAAAGTATTGATAGTATACCACATATATCATTCCAAAAAGATGGTTTCTTCATGCTTCTTTCTTCAAAGACTTATAGGCAAAATGAATCCCCAATTCTTCTTCAGATGTACACCTAGTGCCATATATTCCCCTTCCCATGCTTCTTGCAGTTGCAACTTCTAGCATGCTGAGGAAAATGACTTTGAAGATAAACTGCCCAGACTGCTTCCAACAAGTTTTCCTCCTAAGCTCATAAGTAGAAGTGACAGATCCTATTATAGATCTAACAATACTAATCTCCAACCTCATAATCCTACTCATAACCATACAAGTGACAATCTTAGTGACCAACTGAATCAGAGAAGAGAGCCCCAACAATGTACAAGAGAAAAGCCTATTACCAAGTTTAATAGTACAATAGAGTGAAGAGAAAAATCATGCCATAACATTAACACCAAAAAACAACTCCATCACATTAGCTTTGATCCAGAAGCCACAAGTCACCATATATATAAAAGCTGTACAAAACTCCTATCGAAGATCATATCATGATGGTATATACATATAATCCATTCCAGATCCTCAAAATAATACTTTTCAAAAAAACCATAGTACTAATGCCAAGAACATAGATATCAGAATAAGGCCATAACTTCCATCTTCTTACAAAAGGACCAAATGTGTGCAATGCAAAGCAAAGAAGTGATCCTAAAGTGAAGAAAGGGAGCAAAGACATGAACTGAACTAGATAGGCTATAAATACTACTGCAAGGAGGGGGGGGGTACCCACCTAAGGACAATGAAGCAACTAGACATGAAAAGTATACACAAATAAGCCCACAAAACTCATTTGAAATGTTCTACAAGGCGTAGAGGTAATCCATAGTCCCTCCAAACTATGGATCTACCTGGAAAAAAAATGAAATGCACCCTGAACCCCAGCTGAACATATCAATTACACTGAATTGAAACCCAGATAGACCAGACAGCAAAGCAAATCCAATACCACAACCTACTACTAATTCCTTCCCAGATCTGAGTAGTTTATTTTTTTCCTCATATTTTTGTATTCTTTTTTTCCCTAACCTTTTTTGAACCCCATTTGTTCTTTTTTTATGGGAAGGTTTTAGGAGTCATGTTCTATTTATGGACCATATGCCTTTTTTTTCCTAAGTAAATGGCTTTTATGAACATTCTTTTCTTTTTTATTTTCTTTTTCATGGGGAGTTATATCAAACAATAAACACCAACATACAACCAAGAGACAGCCATAACAAATGTAATCAAGTGTTTGGAGTGTAAGATCTCAAGTATGGTATACCGTTTTTTCAATGAATTGAACTTTGTATTAAGAGAAAAATGAAAAGTACCACAAGAAATTAAAGAAGACTCTCAAGGTGGATAAATATTGAATTTTTTACAAGAGAATACAACATTTCCAGTTCCACTATCTATTAGACCTACCTAACATAGACAAAGCTACTTCAGAATCAGATGCTACCTCTACGCTAAGAAGCACTAATCTATTACCAATGTTCAGACCCATCCAAATTTCTATTAGTTCAGATAAAATTACAGAAGAAGGTCCTAAATAAGCCTGATAGGCCTTCAAAATTCTCCCATCTTCATCTCTAACTATGCCTCCTACTGCAGCTCTATTTGTTGCTTGATTGCAAGCACAATCTGAATTTATTTTGACCCACCCTGCCTGTGGTTTGTTCCAATAGACAGGGATAACTTTCCTTGGTAAAGTAGGCTGAAAGCCTAATTTCCATAGAGTTGCCACTTGAGAATCTCCCTTCCATCATTTTCTCGAAAGTGGTTTTGAGTAGTGAGCCAATTGGATCAAGTCAATAATCCTATGGATAATTTTAGAGGCCAGAAAAGTTTTTTTTTCATGTTTAGACACCACTTCATCAGAGACCATGTTGAAAAAGGCAATATAGAGATACTCAAGGTTGGCACGGAAGACCAACTTGCAGATATCTTCACAAAGCCATCACAAGAAAGCAGGTTCTTGAATTTGAGGCATAATCTTGGACTGATTGAGCTACCTAAGAAATGAAAAGTTCTAAGGAATATGAGAACAAGTATACAAAAATTTGCTAATTCTCTAAACCGGGTACCCAGATACTACTAGCATTATGGTAGAAGTATGTCCAACTATCTAAAACGGGTATTCATTTACAAAGGATATAGCTTAAGGAAATGCATTTTTAGTTTCTAAGACGGTTACTACATAAGGTGTAACATCACTTTTGTGAGTGGGAACATATTAGTACACAAGTACAATGCTTTGAGAGTGAAACTATGTCTAGGTTTATGTGTTTTTACCATTTATAAGTCCAAAGGTTTTATCTTCTCACATGATAAGAGTGACTTGTGATTACACCTTGCCAAAAATTCAAAATGAGGGAACTATAACATTTATTGATTAACATCATTGCTAAAGAAGAAATGAGAGCCATCGATGAATTTTTCTCTTTATCTCAACGGATGAGATTAATCGGTGAGAGAAAACTCACTGTAGCATGACAGTTATGGCCCCACTAGCATTTAATGTAAAGCACTACTTGTTACCACGCCAATGCATTGTACACGGTAACAAATGCATATTGTAATGCTATATATAAAGGATTTAGAGAAAAGACAAACACTTTTCACAAATCCGAAATTCTACACTTGCATCTGAATAGAAATTTGGTTTCAAATTTATAGCAAACCCTTCATGCAGTTCATTTGTTCCCTTTAGTTCTTCTAAAAAAGAAGCACTAATCAGGCTCTCTAATCCTCTCAATATTTGAAACCCGCCACAATATAAGATGGCTACCAAACGTGCTTCATGTTCTAAGGCCTCAACAACATCTGTTGCTGCTGAAAAGAAAGCACCAGTCCTTGACACATTGAACAATAGACTCCAAGGGGATTTCAATCCTGACCATTGGACTTCTAGGATGCAATATGGTGATGCTTTCATGGAGAAACACCTCGAAGTCGTTATCCTAGAACGAGCGGATAGGACTTCAATCCAGGTTATGCTTGAAAAAGCGAACCTTAAAGGATTTCTTCAGCCCTTCCTAGTGAGACCTCATCACTGGATGTACTTGCGTTTTTCAATAACTCAGACATAATCACCAAGGTGATTAACGGGACTGAAAAAGTGTCCTTCAAAACCAAGGTGCAGAACCAGGTCATTGACCTTGATTGTCAAGGTTTTTGTGACCTGTTTGGTCTGGTCAATGAAGGAGAGGACTATAAAATGAGTCCCAGGATGAAATTCTTCTACAAGTTTCCAAGGAGACCTATAATGAATTCTCTAATATGTCTGTCTCAGACACTACCTCAACATTCATCTTGGGAGATATCAGAGTGAGGCACTTATTCCAGCACCGGAATGTACTGGCACGCATATTACACTGGGCTTTAGATGGTCTGAAGAGAGGAGCCGACAAGATAAGCCTTGAGAGATAGATCGCTATGTATTCGATGAGAAGCCAAGTCATGGAACAGCAGGAAATCCCTTTTAATTGGGGTAAGTACGTGTTCATGAAGTTTATCAAAGCTCTTAGGAGCATTGATGTGAAGATTGAAAAAAGCCTTGTTGACCCAAAGGGGACTGTCATATATGGACTGGATATATGTTTCATTTGATAGTCATGTGGTCTAAAGCTCAGAAACCCTGAGAAGCTTGAGACTAGTGAAATTCTATATAAGTTAAACATTGGAAATTGGCTGAAGCCAAAGTCTGTAGCAGAGCCTGAGGTTGCTGAAGGAGCTACAACTTCTGAGGTTGCACCCAAGAAGCCCAGAACCAAAAAGAGGGCATCAAAGAAACTTAAGGTTTTTGAGACTCCTGCAGAGAATACTCTAACTACCTCTCTTGCTATTTAAAGTTCCATCTACCATTCCCATCCATGATGATGCATCCAAGGATGAGGAAATGTTAAGCAACAGTAGTGAAAATCTCTCTCTCCCTCTCTCTCTCTCCACAGAAACCACCGAAATTATGGATAATTCGGTACCCAATTGAATAGTCTGATGATGATGAGATGGTTCTTACACCACTCTTCATAGCTACAAAGAAAACCAAGGATACACCGAAGGTATTTGGCTCTAATATTGATGAGGTTACTGAGAAAGCCTCTACGTCTCTCGTTGCAGAAGAACACATTGATACACAAGAAGCAGCAACCACAACCATTCAGAACTCTCTAGTCTATATTCAAGAGTCTCTGAATGCGGAGGACCAACTGATGGAGGATGTTGACATTGCCTCCACACTTTATGTACTTAAAGATGTGGTTAGGAATGATGATATTCCAACCTCATCTTCTGGAATTATGCAGTCAGAAACACGAGCCAGTGAAGTTGCTGAAGAAAAACCTGCAGAGGAGCATGTTCCCCAACTCATGATGAATGATCAACCTAAGGGTGATTCCTAGATTGATCAACAAAGGGATGATAAGTCTTAAGTGCCAGAGTCTTCCTTCAGTGAAAACATTTCACAAGCTCAACCTTTTGAAGCACTTCAGGTTGCAAAGAAGTCTATATTTGACTTATTTAAACTTAGTTGTTTATTGCTTGTCACTCATAAATTCTCTTTGTTACAGGCCGAAGAAGAAACACAAGTTGTAGAGGAAGCTGCAAAGCTTACCTCAGAAAGAGAAGAAGAGGCTCCACAAGCCTCAACACTTAAAGAATCTGAGCCTGTGATACAAGTATAATTAGTTTCTAAAAAGGTGTAGTTCTTCATGTACTTGAAATTATTTATGTTTAACTATGTTGATAATTTGTTTCTGATTGGCTCAAACTGAGGAAGAAAAGTGATGGAATCATTACCTGTTGAAACAGAATTACCAGAAACCCTCATGGTTTCAGAAGAACATGTTGCTGAGCCTTCAACTTCGATGGTTGCTCTATTCTTCAGAAAGTTGGTGATTGTATTTTTACAAGTCTTTTCTTAATCACACATTAACTACTTTCAGGTTCATAAAGAAGTAGAGGTGATTGGGGAACAAGTTGAGACCACCCTAACACCAATGGATGTTGATGAAGCCAACCTGGTTTCAACACCAAAAAGGATTCCAGAGACAAAACAAGTCTCTGAGAAAGTTGTTTCTGGGCCTACTTAACCGGAGGTAAGTGAAAACTCAGAAAACAATAAGTGTTTGAATAAGACATGACTTTCTGTAAAATCCAACTAATGTGTTGAATTTTATTCATAGGTTCAAGTCGAAAGAGAGGTTGTTGAGAACCAGACTTCCAGGTCTCCACCTCACAACATAGTATCTGAGGATGCCATTCAAGTGGTAGACCTTTCTGAGCCTGCAGTTCAAACTCGGGAAATTCATAAACTGAACTTGTCATTCAAACTCAGATACTTATAAGTCTTGTTTTCTAGAAAGGACTTTTTCTCTTTCAGGCTCAAAGCATAGTACAATCAACTTCTGCATAAAGAAACATCTCCATCTATTCAATTCGTGGGAAAAGCTTTGAAGGGCTGATTTTTCAGATATAGCCAACTTGATAGACAACCAAGACATAAGGGAAAGGGCCTTGGATGTGGAGAAATACATCAATTCCACCTACTTAGTTAAGGAGTATAGATTTGCTGCGGTGATGCATGAGGGATTCTCTGAGGAAGTTGTATAGATGCTTGAAAACGCATTCCTGGATGTGGATGAAGAGACCAGAGGCGAATGGCTTACAAGCCTGCCTTGCCCAAGAGCATGAATGTCTACCATTCTGAGCAGGAGGAAGTAAATGGTAGTTCACCATCTTGCCAATGGTGATCAACTTTGTTTCGGACGATGAGGAGTAAATCGACGAGAACGATTTAGAGGAACCTCCCTCTGAACATCCCACCAAGAAAGGGAATGACAACAACATTGATGATGCTGATGATGATGATGATGAGGCTCCCAATCCAGGAGCTGGTGGAATTGCTCATACTAGAGGAGCATCAAGTGCTGAAAAACCATCTGAACAGAAACAATCTACTCCACAACCATCATCACAATCACCTAATCACGACTCTCAATAACAGGCTGATACTAAAGCAGCAAGGATTACTAAATGGGAAGCTGAGGCTAAAGTTTCCATACTCAAGAAGCTATTGGAGACAGAAGTTCAAGACACTTGGATCTGGAAGAGATGATTGCTCACAAGGCTGCCAAAATCCAAAGTCTGGAGGCACTGAATGAAATTGAGAAGGAGCTCCTTAGTGAGCAAATCAAGGTCAAGCATTCTCTAAAATCTGCCCAGGTTCAAGTTTAATCACTGGTAGTAGACAAGCAAGATGCTTAGGTTGTATTACAATTTGCAAGACCATCACAGGACAATGGTAAAGAACATCTTATTGAAGCCTTAGAAGAGTCCTCAGATGATGAGTCTGATGATGATGGTGTTGACCATCTTGCTAGACTGGATGAAGAGGATCGACACCTAGCCACTCTGAATGATCATATAGTTGTGTCTCATTTGAAGAGAAAGGTGATAGAACCTAAAGCCTTCAACATGGCCCCATTAACTAACAATTTATATGAGAATAAGTTCATTATACTTGCAAATATGAAGATTGAATTATTTGAACAAAACAATCTAGCGTTGGCCTCCATCCCTCCAAAGTTTAAAACATTTGATAAGCTCATGACAAGAAGAAGTACATATTTAATGCTTAATCAGAAAGATCTTGGTATGCAAAGAGATGATGATTTAGAGACAGATCAGAAGGCTTTAATGGAGTCTAGTTATGCTACTGGAAAAGTAAATAAGATGTCTGAGCCATTGGAACAGATCTCCAAAAGAGAACATCTTCTATTTGGACAACTTGAGTCCATACACTCAGAGTTCGAGAAGCTAGTAGAAAGACATATGGGGGGAAGGATCCAGAAGAGAAACATGCAAGATGAAGCAGCCTGCAGAAAAACCTCTAACTATCGGAGAACCTCCCTCCCCTTCAAGTCTATCACCACCACCACTACTAACTAGATCCAGAGATTCAAACGAATATCCAAAGGGAACCAAGTCCCCTAGGAAAGATGATAAACCTTCTGAAGAAGAAAATGAAGAAGAAGAAAAAGAAGGTGAGATCTGAAAGCAAGGTAATGAAGATACTTGCTCACTACATGATCAAAGCTACAACAATCTGGATGATGAAGAAACTGGTCATGATGAGCATCCTCTCCACAGAAAGAGAAGGAGGATTGATGAGGTATCCGAACCTATTGTTGCAAGACCAATTGCTGCCAGAACACCATATGGACATACCAAATATGTCCAAGGTGGTTCTTCAAGTAAAACACCCACTGAAAACACATCAAGGGAGAATCACAGAATGAACATAAGACAAAGAATAAATGAAAGGTTTAGGAGATCAACCACTAAAGATCTACCTCCTAGACCTGAAAGTGCATTAATTGAGTATACTAAGACTTATGATAGCCAGTGTGCATATCAATGTATAAGAAACTGAATGGCTATTGGATTATTGATCTCCAACACTTACTGCTGAATAGGAAATTTCATGATCCCATTTTGAACCAAATGATGGCATGGAGAGTAAGAAGACTACACCTGATAAATACTATATATGTGAAAACAATGCTTGATTTTGAAGTAAAGGTGAGAAGAGATTCCATGGAAAGGGATATGAAGGAGGAAATTCCTTACGTCATGCCTGATGATGTTCATAAAGTTCCAAACTGATTGAAACAGGTTATAGCTCTTAGAACAAGCTTGGAGTGCTAGCTCATGAGTCATTCTACTTGACTAAGCAAGAGTTTGAAGATGACATGAATTACATGAGAGTCATCTACAAACACTTCAATCTTATAAAGACCAAGATTGAGTATGCCTGGAAATGGGGAAGAGTCTACTAGATTAGACAGTTTCATCAAAAGAATCCTGCTATTGATTATAAGAAATGTGCAAGGTTGCCAGAGAAACAGACTGGGCTGTGAGAACCTATCTCGTTGATTATGTCAAAGACAAGAGAGAGCACAAAGATAAGAGATTTAGAGACTAATCCAAAATGACTGACTGGAGAACTTGAGGTTGCTAAAAATCTTGAGTGTTTTGAAGACATAAGTTTGAAGACTTAGGTTATAGAATGTTACTTGGAGCTTGGACTCTCCTATTGTTCTATTTTCCTTAAGTGTTGTTTAGTGTATTTTTGCTAATGTATTGACTTTGATATATTCTTGTATGGAATCTTATGTCTTATAATTGTTTAATTCTAATGATCTTACTCTCAGATACTTTAATAGAAGATAACTTGTCAACAAAGATCACTCCTTGTGATTTGGTTGATGTCTTACTTTCTGCTCTTTTTTTAACTTAATTGCTAAATCATGATGAAATGATTAAGTGTAGGAATGTTGACTTCTCCAATCCGTAATTGGTCTTTTTGTGATAGTCATTGTTGTCAGATCAAAAAGGGGGAAATTTGTTTGAAATATTTGGTAGTATTTTGATCACTCAACATAATGATTTATCCTAGTTCAGAAAGGTATTTAGTTTTCTTGGTTCACTTGAACATTGTAAACGAAGAAATACACTAAGTATGGTAGTTTTTAGAAACCTTGAAATAGGATGTTAGGTCTCCAAATGAAATTTGTATAGAAATGTTCTTCCACTTTCTTTCACGCTTACTATAGAAGGGAGTCTTAGTCTGTATAGGCATATATATACACTAACCAGTTTTTTGCACACTACTATAATCTTTTAGGATATAATGGCTTATTTTGGTGGAAGGACTTGTTATTGGTTTGATCAGACTTGGCAATGAATGTGATCAATTTCTTGAGGCTTTGTATGTGGATTTGTATATGGCAGAGGCTAAGGAAATTGTTCTTTTGTTACTTCCATGATGTTAGTATTTTGGTTAGCTTCATTTTGGAAGCTCCTTTGGTGGCGTACAAATTGGAATGAGCTAGTTGTGCAGATTTTTTTGTATAGTCACACTACATATTTTTGATAATTGGCGATTTTGGAAGGCTGCAATCATCTGATTTCTATCTTACTCGGTTGCATTTTATTGAAGAGAACCTTTCTTCTATTCTACTCAGGTATTATCTTCATGGAAGGGCAGCAACTTGGTGTTTGGTAGTCTTTTGGTAGTCAGTTGAATTGTATCATAACTCTTATAAACTACCTTGATTATTTTAGCGTAGTATACGTAATTTTACTAGTTTCTCTACTTTATGTATTGGTGTGTATGTTTCATGTCAGATCTGTATTGCTAAAATGGTCAAGTTTCGATCTTTTTGGTATAATACAGAGTCACATCCACTACTTAATTAAAAAAAGGAGGCATCCAAGCAAAGGAGAAGACCTTTTGCACAAAGGTATCTGAAGACAAAGGAGGAAGGTCTCCCCGGATAGTTGCTTTCAGAAGCCATCTATAAACTTGTGTTTTGCTTACCAATCAAAGTTACAACTAAGTTTCCAGAACAACAAGTCTCTGGGAGGAAGGAACATGTGATGCTTCAGAAAGCTACATGCATCCGTTGAGACTACATGACGAAATATAGTACAATGCATTTAATGCTTCACATAAATGTCACTATCCTTTTGCACAACTCTCTGAAAAGAGATATATGCATGAGAGTACTAATTTCAAGATATGAATGGATTGAATTTGAAATATGTCTAACGGATACTATTGAAACGACTATCGAATTCATCTATAAATATCACCATTTAAAAGCTGAGAAATACACACGCATTCGAACTACACTCATATCTATTATCAAGTAAGTATTCTCTCAAGCTACCATACACTACGTAAGTATATTAAGTAGTCTTGATTCTTCAAAGCTCTCTGGATATAACTGAAAAGTAATAAAAGAAGCTTACCAAAGAATCAACTTATAACCAAAACCATTAAGGCGTGGAGTACAACAAGCACTTGATTTGGTTATCTTGAGTACATGAAGTACATGGCTCATGGTGCTAGGGAACAACTCAGGGGGAACATTTCGTTGGGAACCATTTATTTTAAGGAATCTTAGGATAAGATAATTGTATGGTGAATTCAATTATCTGTTTTAGTGGATCCTAGGTCTCTGAAAGGCCAAGTGGATTAGTTGGAGGATTATGTCACCTGCAGATACCACTATACTTGTTGTGTTATTTTACTTTCTGTATTTATAGTTCAGCCAGTCACCCACACACATTTACTAATGCAAAGTAAAAACTCATTTATCTATTGCATAAGTCTTCCGCTCTCTGAATATTAGGTAACAGATACCTACAAGTATCTGAGAAATAGGGTTTATCGACAAATGTTTGAAAAGACTATTCACCCGCCCCCCTTCCTAGTCTTTTCCTTTGTCGTTATATGGACCAAAACTTCTGTTCATCCTTAGTTTTTATGAAAAGAAACACTAATCCTCTTGCCCAAACTCTCTACTACACTCTATAATAAAACAGATTGCTCCAAAAAAGAACACTGCAGATTCCAGAAACACTTCGGCTGTTGCTGCTTAAAAACTAGACACCGGCTCTAGTAATCACCAACACCTGGTTGAAAGGTGATTTTGTGCCCGTTCAGTGGTCCTCAAACCACATGTTGATCTGTAGGGCTGCTTTGGTAGAACAACATCTTGAGGCTATGATACCAACTCTTGCGGATAGAAGGACTATGCTTGAACTACTTGAAAATGCAGAAACCAAGGGTTTCCTTTCTGGTTTACCCTGTGCATGCTCACCAATGGATGTTCTTGAGTTTTATAATAACTCAAAGGTTATTACTATGTGTTCGATGGGACGGAGCATGTGCTCATTAAGACCAGGGTTCAAAATAGAGATATAGAGTTGAATTGCACCACTTCTTGCAGACTCTGTAACCACAGAGATGAAGGAGAAGAGTGTGTGATAAACCTCAGGGATGAGACTCTCCTTGAAGGTGGTAACATCCAAGGAGAGTCTCACCCCAGAGGTTTATCACACACTGACATTCTCTATGGTGATGTCTGTGATGTTTCTGTTCCAGACACACCAACAACCTTTGTGCTTGTTGATATACGCACAAAACACTTGCTTAAGCACTAGAAAGTACTTTTGATTATCATTCATTTGAGATCCTTAGAGGAGGGATTGATCAGGTGATCCTTGAAAGATGGATGATGGTTTACAGCATGAGAACATACTTGGAGAAGCAGGAAAACCTCTTTAATTAGAGGATAGTACGCTTACAACAATTTTGTCAACTGTTTGACGGATTTTGAAGTTAAAATTCAGAAAGAATTGGCGGAACCTAAAAGCACATTGGCTTATTGACATAAAATCCGTTTTATAGTTGAATCATTAGGATTTAAACTCCAGTCTGATGAAAAAGTTGAAACAAGTAATATATTGTACAAATTTGAGTATGGTAACTTGATAAAAAAGGAAGCTATACAAGGGAAAAGAACTAGTGACAATGTTTCTGAAGGGTCAGTTGCGGCCAGAAAGACCAGAGTCTCAAGGAAGAGATCTATAGGCAAGACCCCAGAAATATCTTCTGAGAATATATTCAACCACATATATTCGATATTCAACAATGGATATCCTTGGTGGTCAATACTACATACACAACTCAGATTGCCCCTACCACTAATCCTAGTATGTAGAGTGCTTTAAATGACATAAAAGTTCCTATTGAGAGTAGTAACAGAGGACTCTCTCTCTCCACATATTCTTCTGGAATCATGGATCACTCGGTTCCTACCGCAGCTGAAACTACTGGAATAATGAACCACTCTGCTGGAATCATGGACCATTCAATTCCAATCACAGATGATTCTGTTGATGATTCATTGCCGCTGAATATTGTTCTGCAGAAAAGAAGAACCAAGGATACAAACCAAGTATCTGGTTCACAGGCTACATAAAGAGATGAGGTTGTTGAGAAGGAACCAAACACTACAATTGCTGAGATCAACATACCCACTCAGCAAGAATGAGGTTACCCTCAAGTCTATTAAAGACTCTCTGATTGAGGAAGATCAAGTCATGGAGGATGCTGACATTGGCTCCACACTTCAAGGACTGCAAGACATAGGTGGGAATGTTGCCATACCGACTATGTCTGGTGAACAAGTGCAGTCAGAAAGACCATCAATCTCAAATGTTGAAGAAACGCCGCAAAAGAGCAGGTTCCCCACCTCTCTGGGAGGGATCATCCTGAGATTGATGCTTAGAATGATCAATAAGGGGATGTGAGGTCTGATGTGCCAGAAACGTCTTTCAGAGAAGAAGTTCAAATACCACTTTTTGACATACTTCAGGCAGCAAAGAAGTCTATAAGTGACTTGTGCAAACATAATTGTTTAAACTTTTCATTCATAAATTCTCTTTGTTACAGGCTACTTTGGAAACAACAATGCAAGAGGAAGCTGCAAAGCATTCCTCATAAAACTAAAAGAGGTTCCTCAACCTCAACACATCTTGAACCAGAGCCTATGTTACATTCTTCTGTCGAATGCATCTGTACATAGATTGATTGTTATTGTTTTATCGCATTCAATCAAGGCATCAACAAGTCTTTCAAGCCTTTCATCAATGTCTGATCTCATCCTGCCGAACATAGTAGATTAGATGGAGAATATATAGCAGAGAGTTTTTCAGTTAATCAAATACGAGAATTGGATTTACTATTTCAATATTTTTTTTAGTAGCAATTACAAATACTTATGCTTCCTAAATTATACATGTAATACTAAAAAAATGGATGGTTATTAAGTATCAGCCCTTTGGGTCTTTATGTAAATATAGGATACTAGAATACTTTTTTCTACTAAACTTATATTTACTGTACAGGATATTAGAGCCGTGCTAATACTAAATCCCTTTCTCTTTTTCTTCTTTTTCTTGAATTCAGGGGAGTGCCTACATCATTCCTGGGGTCTGAGCTTGAAGAACCACCCAAAATAGATTTGGTGTTTCAAGATAGTGTCAATGCAGCTAAAGGTCTTGCAGCTATTGGACCAGAAGGACTGTCTAGTACCCTTCTTTTCTTGTGGAGATGATTTTCATCATGGTCAGACTCATCATCATTATCATCAAAGAAATTTTATGATGGTCTGCATCCTTCATATCTTGTATGTCGCTTCTTTCATTTTTCTTCTTCTTCATAAGGTTTTTCTTCTTCCAACCTTTGGGACTTGGTTCCCTTTGGAGGTTTTCTTGGAGGTGGTGGTGGAAGTGAAACCTGTTGGCTTGAGGAAGGAGGTTGTTTAGTGATTTTTAGTGGAAGTTCTAGTTGTTTCCTTTTTGTTCCCTTTTCTTTCTAACATTCTCCCTCCTTAGTTATTGATGACTGACTCAAAACCACAAAAGCGTCATGCAAAGAATCAAATTTCATGTTCATATTGTTATAACAACCTACCAGCCTCTGTTGATCAGAAAGTAGCTCTTCTATCTTTGTAAGACGTCCAGTCTTCTTATTTCTGAGCTCTTCCAAGGCATTAGATACTTTATATGTCTTTCTTGCAGCATAACTTACCTCATTCAAAGCTTTCTGACAATGCTCATGTCTTCATCCCGCATCATACCAAGATCTCTCTGGGTAATCATCATGCCAATAGATAGTTGAGTTAAAAACTCAGCATGGATTGTCTAAAGAGCATGATCATTATGTTCATTCAACTCATTTCTGAGTCGAGCCAAGACCTTGTACTTTTATTCATAATCAGCATTATCCGTTGGGAATTGATTATAAGCTTTAGGTGGCATTTATTTTCCCTTAAGATGAGAGACAACTAAATGATCATTTATGTGATCTGCAACTTCAAAATTTAGATCATCCCACTTTGAGTTGTCTTCTTCATCATCATTTGACCAAGTGTCAGTTTCATCTAGGCCAGCAACAAGGTCTTCCTTGCCTTTGTTCATTGAAGAAGGACCAGTTTGTTAGGAATACTTTTTAGTGTTTTTGATCAATCACCATGTAGCTTATCATTAGTACAGAAAGGTGACTAGTACTCTCGGTTCACTTGAACATTGTAAAGAGGAAATCACTTAGTATGTTAGTCTAGTTAAACT
>JAYMSP010003688.1:0-18838 GCA_036897095.1 Plantago elongata
TATTGTGAGGTATGTCAATTGTTACAATTGAATATTATATATATACATGTTGAGTAAAATTCCAAACATGTTCTAATTAATTGATATCGGTAACATAGGTCAAGAAACCCTACTACGGTTGATGCTTCCATCGTGACCGCACTTAGAGGAATGACTGACCAACACAACCCAATAACAAAGAATTTTCGTATAGCCGAGCGATTTAAAGCTAACGGTGACCAAAATGTCAAGCTTTTTTTTTATGGTCGCATGTATAACCTTAATTTATATTTTCCTTAATTTGCTTAATAAAATACCTTTCCATTTTCAGTCTTGGTTTATATTCAAACACTTTACTTTATGGGAAAATTAATTTTGTTATCCCTTAAAGTTTACCTAATTAAAAATTTCAAATTTCACTCTTAATTTAAAAACAATTACAGTCAAGTTCAAAATCTACTTTTTAAGTTAGACTAACTAAAAATTCGAATGTTTAAGAAAATAAAAATGGACTACTGCAGTCTAATTTATTTTACATTTTATTCCAATAATTTTATTTATTATACATTTGATTCCAATAATTTTGTAACTTACAAAAAGAGCAAAAAAAATAAAATAGCCTCCCTTAGTTCATAACTAACAATAAATAGATAACAAAATAATTTTTTCCAAATACAGCCCCCTTTAATTTGGTCAATTGTATATAATAGTTAAAATTGCTTAGACAAATTTATGGGATAATATATGTAATATTACAAAGTTTAGGGAAAGAGCAGTTTTTCTATTAGATATGTAAATTCCGTTTTTTTTTATTTAGGGTATGTGGTTATTCAGTGTATGTGAATTTTTACGTACTGTCTGTGGATTTTATTTAGGCACTGTAAATTTTACGTATTGTTTGTGGGATTTTATTTAGAGTCGGTGGATTTTGTGAATTTTTATTTAGGGTCTATGAATTTTAATGTAAAAAAATGAAATTTTCATATTTAATAAAAAATTCGCTCTTTCTCTAGACTATCTCGTCCCTGTAATATTCCCTTACTTTAGAACACAAATAAAACTTTACTTTTAAATTCAGAGTATATAAGACTTTATTATGATGCCATAATTTTTTTTAATGACATAGTAAGAATAATATGACCAACTTATAATATACGTTACTAATTTTTAACTGCAGTGTTAATATGTTATACAAACATTAATTAATCTGTCATTTCACCCTCATACACATGGTTTGTAATTTTGTCTAAATAAATTCCCAAGATTATAATTTATCTTACATTGAAGAAATCATGAGCGAGCTCAAGGGTTAGGAACTCAAGTTCAACTCACACCAAGCTTTGTGCTTGGCTTCTACTCAAGTTCAACTCACACCAAGCTTTGTGCTTGGCTTCTACTCCCGATCCAATTCAATAAACTTTATACATTTTTCACTTTTAGTTGTCCCACCAAATTTTATATATTAATAAAAAAGAAAATTATTCCATCACTAACGAATAGTAAACAATATCAACTTTATATAAAAATTACACATTTTACCACAAAAAGTACACTAGCACTTTAATATTTTACATAAAACTACGTGACAACTCTAATGTATGAAGTTTGATGAAACGGAGGGACTATAACCTTATGAAAGGCATTACATCATTCTATGTTCGAGTCAAAAAGATTAAAAATGTAAAACATCATCATTCATCCGAAGAATTGGTAAACTCCCCCCTTTTACCCTGTAGATTTGGCAAACTCATTATACACTCGTGATGATTCAGAAAAGAAGAAAATGAAGTTGTATTAATTAATTTTAATCCCAAGATTTTATCTTTTCAGCCCTTTCTTCTGAACCAGTATGCCGAGTAAAAACGAAACTTTATTCGACACGTAATTGTCTTCATGCTCCTATGACCGGCCAACGCCAAGAATACTACATGCATAGCAATCAATAAAGGAAGGAAAATAACATCAACTCACGTCACAACACTAACTGACTAGCCATTATTTTGGTTTTTTTCTTCATTTATTTAAGGATAGGAAAATTCTGCAACAGGATAAGTGTTGCATGGAAAAACACGCTAGTTTTACAGAAAGATGAGGCTGAAAGCAATACCTTTTGGTGAATCAACCCTAGCCTTTTCTTCTCCTCTCCATCTTTATGGTAGCTTTGATTCCTATATAACCCCAAGATTCCCTATTCTCTATACCATAAACTGATTCCATTCTAACAAAACTACTCTTTCTTTACCGGACAAGGATGTGCTACCAGGCTGCATACTGGCAAGGCAGCTACAACCCGCCTAGCCAACCAAGGCAGTCGGTTCTGCTGTTGCCAGCTGCCAACCAGGAGGCTGCGAACCAACAGGAAACGCTCGACACCGAAGGTGGTGGGAGTAGAAGCAAACTGGCATGCCTGTGTTCACCAACAAGTCATCCCGGCTCTTTCAGGTGCAGGCATCATCGAGGAGAGTACAAGTGGAAGCGTTCCGGACAGAAATCCAGCTAGGATTCATGTATCATAGTTATTTTTACACATCAGGCAGTTTAAAAGTTTCAGGATTCATGTAATTTTTTCCTTATTGCCATGTGTTCTTCGTAGTTCGTACAATCAACACAAATCAGATCAATAATATATCGCTCCATTGGCAAGTGGCAACATCTTGCTATACGGTTTCATATACAGAGGGCAAAAAACAAACTGTGCTATAAGGTTTCATATACAGAGGGCAAAAGACCAAACTGTGTAACTGTACGGTGCAAAATACACACCTAGCTGTAACAATATACATGATGAATCTATACAAGTATTTTAACTAATGATAGCAGCACATGAATGAACTCATCGAAGATTACCAAAAGTTTCTGTATGTACATTCACTTTTGATACGGTCTCCTAAATCACTTCAGAAACCTGCTCAATCTAATAATATATCAGCACTATAAGGGGACTATTATTTAACTTTATCATTCACAAAACTTAAATAAATATCATTTCACAAAGAGGGTGCCAGCACCATGGGGTGTAATGAGAAAGATATGATATGGGTGTTTAGTAGGCATTAATACATTGCATTGCTATTCTTTATTGGTGCATCATGTAGAAGTGAATCGCATGCGCTCCTATGCCCTTCATTTAGGGGTGATTATTTACCTTTACCATTCATAAAACAGAATTAAAGATCATTTCGCGAAGGGGTCGCCGGCAACATGGGGTAGATAAATGAAGATATGAAAATGGGTATATAATAGGCATGAATACATTGGATTGCTATTCTTTATTCGTGCATCATGTAGAAGTGAACCGCACGCGCTCTTATCTTATGGTCTTCATTTTTGGGTTAGGGCATGATTGATACAGAAATTAAGACATAAATATGATCAATTGAAGTGTGAAATGATTATTACCTCAGGATAGCAATTTTGTCGAGAAATTACTTGGTTGCGTGTATTGACGATTACTTCACATGATATCATTGTCTGAAGAGATCATAGAGACGATATGCATTAGATGAATTTAAACTCTTATCTCGCAATCATAAAATAACCACTTTTACTGTAAAAAATACCGTTGCAAACTGCAAAGCAACAACTATGTGGTTTTCTAAAGTTAGCAAATAACAGAGTTTTGGAACACACCGCCAATAATTTCCAGAAACTTAGTATACATTCAGAATCACAAAAAATTCCAAGACCAGTGATGAATGCTCTTGATGCTCATCTATAAGAGAACTCTTGAACAAGAGGAAGCAAAACTACATGAGGTGTAAGGCATTCAGTGTGTGCTGGGGGAAATTTTGAACTACCATAGCAAAAAGTATACAAACAAGGAAATTGACAGGAACATAACATGTCACAATAAATCAAAAAATTCAAGTGGGGTTAAAAAAAGTCAAACAAAAATGAAATGGGAACCTTGTCACGGGATGGAGGAAGTATAAAATTATAATGTAGTAAATTCACAAGTTTTTCTTAAAAGACACATGATATCATTTTGAGCAACTATAGCATGAAATGTAAAAACATGGCAGTTTACAGGAATATACCATGCACAAATTATTGAGTGAACAAAGTTTTGCAATTAAGAGATAAATGACCAGCCAAATCTATTATAAACTTCCAAGGGAAAAAGTTTTCACGACTTTGCTGTAAGGAACCCGTGACTAGTATAACTATTGAATAATTACAATTCTAACACACATGCATGAGAAAGGTTTTCATTTCAAAAATGGCAGATCATTTGTAAACTTCACAAATCATAAAAAAAAAAATTCACTGTATTAGAGATCTAATCTTCATTCATATAACTGCAAAATCTCCATCTGCTCATAGTTTAAACAAAGTAGAACCACCCATCTGCCTATTTCTGAGCACTTAATCTGTTTCATTTCCATAGATTTAAGCGAAATTCCTTTTGCTGCCTGTATGTCAAATAAATCAAGAACAATTAAGCAGCACATTTCCTTCATCCCCAATCTGTGAAGGTACATCATCAGTGGGTGTTTGCAACACCTTATGAGTTGCAACTTACAATGTAATATTTATCGAAGCTGGATTTTAAGATTTTGCAACAACTCATAAATTAGATAAGTTGAAGTTGGAGAAGCTGGCTTCCTTAATCAACCTCTAAGTTGTTTTTATCATAAAAAAACTGAGGTTTCACACATAGTCTTCTTCCAACTTCTTGAACTTTTAAGTAGTTTTGCAAACACCCACCAAATAGTCTAATAAACCAATTTTACCAAGTACTCCTTAAATTGAGCTCCTCAAGGTAAACCGAAACTGTTGCAAACATCTCCTAAATCCCAACACCCCCCCCCCCCCCCCAAACCCCCCTGTTTTAATTAACTTTGGGAATGCAAACAGTTTGAGTATTTTCCTCATTCATTCAGTATCTATCTTAGCCAGTTTAATAGAATATGTGTTATGAAAGCTAGAATGAGTGAATTCTCTTTCAAAAACATGTCGAGCACAAAATGAGTTCACAGCATAAACAGGAGCCAAACGCAAGTTAAGAAGGAAAAAACCACTACATCCACTTGGTTATTGAGCAATGAGCAGTGAAGTATTATGTCATTGTTACTTGACGCTGCTCGGAACCAAATGCACTAGGGAGTTGGCATATACAGCAAATGCCTCCAAGTAATGGCATATTAATGTAACATTAAGCTTATTTGAGTGAGAGAATTCATCCACTGCCTATAAGACACATCAAGAACAACTAAGGTATCATCCCCTTTATTCCATTCCCCCAATCCCACTCAATCAATGTACAGATATCATATTACTTCACTGAGCTCCGAACAGAGACTACTGAACTTTCGGTTGCAGGGGCTTGTTCAACAAACCAAACTGATTATTTCACTGATCTAATCTTCGGACACAAATCAACTAAGCATCTTTCAAGTCTTCAATTACGATTAAGATTACGCTATCCTATATTTATACACAATGCCACTAAACTCAAGTCCACAATCTCTACATTCAGCTACTACTATCATAAACAAACACTGCGAAAAAAGCAAAATGCAATCCAATTTTCACGATACCTTAATAGGCAAGTCAAACAAGTAAAGCCCGATCCTTCCACGCATCTCCGACACCATATCAAACATAACCGCACCTTTAGCCAAATCCTCCACCAACAAAATCGCGTCACTCAGAACCTCCACACCATCCAACTCCAACGTAGCATTCACATACGACGACCCACGCGACTCCACATGTCCACCACCGGAAGTGAAAAACCCTAGCCACTTCCCTCTATAGCCAATCGCAACGCCAAGTGAATCGTAATCTAGGGGGTAAAAGTCTCTGTTCCTGACCTTGATGGTGAGGTCGAGGGTCAAATCGAGGGAGATTCGGGAGCTGGTGTGGAATCGGATTGTGTCGAGGTTGAGGCGGAGGACGGTGAGTTCGGGGTGGGACGGCCAGAAGAGGTAGGCGGCGGCGACGAGAAAGAGGAAGGTGATGGCGCAGCAGGAGATGCCGCGGCGCCAAGATTTGCGGAGGAGGCGGTGGTTGTGGTGGTGGTAGGATGGGAGGACGATGACGTATTGGGGTGGTTGTGGGAGGAGGGGGTCGTGAGATGACTGACGGTTATTGGTGGCAGTCATGATTGATGAATGATGGTCGTTGAATTCTCAATTGTGAATATACTTAACTTGTTCCTCTATTGTGTCTGTGTGTGTAAAACGTGTGTTAGGATCATAGACCCGTCTTCAGCAGAAAATGTGAAATAGGATTAAGACGCGTGGCAAGGAATCGAACGCCGAATTCGTCATTTCTATTTCATGTATAAACAACTCATCTATTCATCTAATGAAATAACAGTTGCACAACTCAACCAATTTGCTGAGTTTTAATCTGTCGTGAAAGATTGATCATAACAATTTCATATCAAAGTAGGTCCTTCCGCACAAAAGCATCTCTTCATTGTGGCAAAGCCTACACTACTCAGAATGGATCAATTGGAGGTTGATGTTGGTGAATTGAAGTCGAGTTTGAAGGCGAATCAACCTTAAATTTTAATCGGAGAATTCACTTATCACTCATTGAAACTCTTCGAAATGATGATGCTCCAGTTGCATTGGATGACAATACACAAGACCAAGGAATTGTTGGAGATATATACATTGTGTGGGTATTTATGATGTACTCCTCCGTCTCACAATAAATGTCACATATTCCATTTATATTTGTCTTGTTAGAATTTTTTTATATTTGTGGTCCATATTAACACTTATTATTTAATTTAATATTTTACTAATTTATTTTTATTAGGATTCACAAAGTTATTCTTACTAACTAGGAGTTAACCTAATGGATGGAAGAGTTATAATCTAACTCAAATATAGGTCTTGTCCTACCCTTTAAATTAAGGGTATGTTACAACCTCGGTACAACTTCATACAAAAAGTTAATAGGATTCATAAAACTCATATTTCACCACTACTTTTGAGGTGTTTGTTTTGCAGGTATTACCAATTCATTGTAGCGGTATTACTGTAGCAATATCTTCACCGGATTAAGCTTTGCATAACTTGGAGTTTGGAGGTAGGTTCTGATTTACGATTTTTATTTATATTTAATATCAGAACAGGTTATTGCTTCCTTCAGTTCTGCTAAGCATGGCTCTTGGAGTTTCAGTTCTCCTACGGAATTTCCATACAGACTCGCTTTAGTAAAAATTCAGATTAATGTTCTGAAACATATCCATTCAAGATTTTGAGATTCCGTTTAAAGAAAGAAAAAAAATTAAATTATTTTCTATTTAGATTTGGAATTCTTGAATATGTTTTATGTTCAAATTATGAAATTCTTCAATTGAGATATTCAAGTTTCGATTAGAATGTTGAACCTTCAGCCCTAAGACCATTCATAAGCCCTAAATCTTCTTCAGATCCGAAGTTTTGGGTTTTTGGAAAGGGAAAGGAAGAATTCAGAATTTTTCAGGAGCTTAACTAACTCACCTTCTGGGTTTCTTGAGGAGGCTACTAAATGTTTTCTGGTGCATGTTAATCAATCCAATATGTTTACATGAAGTTTAACTTACGAAGGTTAACCTACAAGCTGAAAAAATTACCTGTTCAGTTAAGCCTATTCCACACTGTACTGCAAACTAGGCCAACAAATTTGAAAATGTTCAGGATCAGAAGGTACATAATAGACAAAGTTAAAAACAACAACTACAAGAAGAATGCTTTATCTATCATTTCTGCTCCGGGATTGTGACATGGACCTTAAGTTACTGTACATGTCCGAGCAAGCAAGTGAGAAATCTGAAATTGAGCGAAAAAGTTCAGGCAAATTGCTTTTCAGGCTCATAAGCGACTTCTCCCGAACATGAACACATTGGGCCCGGTACTCTTCCTCATCCTCTTCTAATTTCTGCTTAGCTGCTTCCACTGGCAGTTGATGTTCAACAATCAGATCTTTGTCCAGCATCCTTTCCTCATCCGTTTCATCTTGATTCGTTTTTTTCTGCGTATACTTGTGGTACCATTGCTCAAAATCTCTGGTCTTTCTAATAAGGTCTTTCCTGGAATCTTCACATCTTTTTCTGTATTCCAGTTCCTCTTTTTGATATTGCCATATAATGTTTACTAATTCAGCAAAATTGCTGATACTCGCTTTTATAGGCTCATCTGGAAGCTTTTCAAGTTGATCATGCCATACATGCAGGAGAGTATGTATAGGTGGGATACGACGACTATTAGGAGATGGTACGTTTTCCTTGCGGTTTGTATCTATAGGAAGGAGATTCAGCTTCAACCAGCTTGTGAGCGCTTTGATATACTCTTTCTTTTGTGTCATGAGGTCGCTGAAATTGATGTGCCATTCTTGAACGACGCCACATAGCTGGCGTGTTTGCTCATGGTGGTCATCAGTGGTTTCTTTTGGAGATTGAGAGATGTCCAGTAGTCTCAGAGATTGTATGATCTTCGATTGGTTCTCATGGTGTAACCTCATTGCCTCCCACATTGTAGCCATCCTGTGACACTCATTCATTAGATTATGCAAGCGTATGCTAACAAAAGGAAAAACGAATCAGCACAGGAAGTATGATGATATTAAAATCAAAACTGGCCTATCGCTTGAATCCTAAAAAATAACAGGCAAGTGCAAGAACCCACGAAGCAAGTTACATATCTTATTTTCAGGGAAGCAAGCGCAATGACTACCCCTGCTCCAAACAATATGACCACTAGTTCTCGCGAATACTCAAGTATCAAGAAGAGCTAGCAAATGTTCTGGTGCACGATGTATTTTTCACAAAGAAAGAGCATAAGAACTTACTCATTCACAAGGGCAACTAATTTTGGATAGAGTTGTTCATCACGCAAAAGATTAATTTCAAAAACAGTGTTGTCCATAGTCTGCATATCGACTATGTATCGTGTATGTAGATGGCTAACAGTTGCTTTCATTCTCTCTAACGTTTCAATGTTTGAGCCTCGCCTTTTCATCTTGTTCAACTTTGCTACCTTCTTTCGGTATGTAAGTTTCATCTCTTCCCCTGTCTGTTAAAAACAAAACACAACGGTTATATACTGTTAAACGTTGTGTACCACACACAATACAGTGCAATCATCAGACTGAACTGATAATTTGCATAAAATGGAGAGAACTCGAGCCGGCAGAATTCCTTGCAAATAGAAACCAGAAAAGGGGAAATTGTAAAATAGATTAATCGCGATTGACACAAGATATATAACACCTTAACTTCTTCGTAAAGCTTTTTTTCCCATGCCAGCATCTTGTCCAACACAGTAGCATGAGTTTCGTGCTCCTCTGAGTCGAAGTCATCCATACCATCATCGACACTATGTGAACCTATGAAAGACTTATTCCATGTGATGGCACGCATCACTTTTTCAGAATGATTAATATACCCTGCCAAAAGAAAAACAAACCAACTAAGACTTTTTATCCCAATAAAAATCAGTTTAGGCTAACCCTGCAAAATTCAGCAAAGAACACTTAACATTCCCATCAAATAGTGAAAGTTCCCCAAACTGTAAACATATCACATATGTGCGGGGTTGAAAATAGATCAGTCCATTACTAATCATAAATCATGTACCTCTTTTATCTGCAAAGTTTGAGTGATAATGCAACCGTGTGGCCTCAAGCAGCCGAGATACCTCATGAGCACTTTCTGAAGCCTTGAGAAAATAATCATCAAGTTCGGTAAATATTTGCACCAAGTTCAAGTTGCTCCTTTTCGCCTCCACCGGAACCACCACTTTCACTCTCTTCACAACTTTGGGAGCAGCAACATCGGCCTCTGGTGGCACCTGAGGTGGAATCTCCTTAACAGCCTTAGGGCGAGCCTTATCACTCTCTGGATCAACTTCTTTTCTAATAGACTTTACATCAAGCACCTCCAGACGACGATTTTGAGGCTCCACGTTAAAGAAGAAATCCCACGACTCCCCTTTATTCTCCGGCATAGGAGGAGGCGCCTTCTGCTCACTCTTAATCCCAACATTAGTTTTCTTCAATCCATGATTACTCTCCAATTCATCATCATCAGTAGAGTCATCATCGTCATCATGATCATGTTCATCTTCATCTTCATCTTCTTCCATGATAGGCTCCACATGGTGGCTTTCATGCCGAGGGATCTCTAATTTCGCTGTGGCGGCAGCGTGGTGTAGAGGAGAGGATGTGATGGAGAACGAAGGGGGCAATGGAGGAGGAGGGCGAATGAAACTCTCGTACGAGGGTGCGGAGTTAGCGGCAACACTGACGGAGGGAGCAACCACAACCTCTCCTTGAGCAAAGTCACTGAGGGCAGCACCCGTGTTTTTCAAGGAGACGGCAGTGGCAGAGTGGGCCGAGGCAAACTTGTTCCGGGCCATGACAGCCCGGCACATATAGTCCTTACGTTCCTTGCATCGGTGAACGGCCTCCTCGTTCTCGATTTTGGATTGAGTGCATCCCATTGAGCTGTCCGGAGTGTTGTATTTTCAGTTTTGACCAGCCGGAGGAACAGGTGGGGAGTGGAGTATGTGTTGAATTATATTGAAAAGCGCCATGCAATGAGGTAGGTTGTAACATAAATTTAGTAGTAGAATATGAAAAAGTAGACATGGAGAATAAAGAGGATGAAGAGAACATATCGACGTTAAAGACATAATATTTGTGGTTAAAGTCATCACGGCCACTAATGAGATGGAGAAAAGGTAAAAAGACCTTCACTATTTTGGTGGAGGAATATGTCCCAACCCATGAATGTACTAGTAAAGGTTCTTCATCCAAGGGTGTTTAAGTAAACATCATATTGTTCTTACTTGTAAATTTTCTGAGATTGTCAAAAGATTACTCCTTTACTTTTGTATTATTATTTTTTACATGGATTTGAATGCAACTTTTAAAAGCTTTTCTTACATAAGAAATGGCATTAAATTTTAGTCGTGAGGAAAAATAATATCGAACATCTCGGATTTTAAGCGACACCGTAAGGGGCGAAGGCATACCTTATTAGATGTGTCTCAAGCCACAACTGATTTTTTCTATAGCCTATAGTTGTATGTTATTTTGCAAATTAGTCCCATGTAGAATTTGAGTTTCGCAACACCAATACACAACTTAGATAATATTCAAGAAAAGATAGATTTAGAACACCTCTAATTATAACATTTTAAAAAATAAATATCGATGAATATAGTATTTATTATTTACCGTAAAAAAATCTTAATTATGTTAATTATAATTTGTTCTTCTTATAATCAGTCACATTCAATTTTTAATTCTGGCTCTGCCTCTGGATCACCGTCGTGAAAGAACAAGAAATGTTGAACTGCTAACACTTTGGAACTTTGGTGAACTTTGCAACTTCGAGGAGGAATATGAATAAGATGCCCTCTTTAATACAACTTTGGAACCCAAATCCTTCTTTATTTTGATGCTGCTACTGAGATGAAAAGTGGCTTTTCAGAACAAACTAGGCTTGAATTTTGTATTGTATTTAATCAGGTTTGGAATGGATTACTCGAAACAGAATAATTCTTCTTGCACTAGCATATTGTCGTTTTGACATAGCATTTTCTTTCTTACTGGCAAGGGCATGTACAAGGTTCCTACTTTCTTGCCTAGCTATATGATCTTTGTGGTGAAAATGATCTTAAACAAAAATTTGTTACTCTGAAATCTGTACTTTAGTTCGGCAAAAAATTAGAAGTTAGACACGAATAGTAGAGACGATAACTAGCAATCAATACAATCGGAATAACTCATTCTGTAAAGGACACGAACAGTCAGAATATGACAACTATAGAATAGGAATCCCACAAAGATGCGAAAAGGAAACATCATACTGGACCTGAGACTCTTGTGTATGTACCTATTTAAAGTGATAACAGAGAAGGAGAAAAGCAGGAAGGGGATCGATCAGTTGGCTGGAAGTCTGGAACTCTCAGGGAACAGATACTAGAAAGAATATGAACTTACTATTTCCACCATAATCTACACCAACTCGCCCATCTGCTACTCCAGACACATTTCAATAGCAGCAGAGCATTTCCCAGACACATTTCAGAGCTAAGCTTACTAAGAAATCTAGCTCAACAAGTACCATATACATTTAGTCTAGTAGCTAGTCAGAACACCTGATTAGCAAAACTGCATAAACCAGAACAAAGATCAAGCTAACTATTTATTATACTTTAATGCCTCACTAATCCCCTCCTAGGGAAACACACATTACTAAGACTCCATGATAAATAAAATGAACTTTAAAATAAGAAAAATCAATACGAGATATGCCACTGAGCAAATCAATAATGTAAAACAATCAATAATGTAAAACAATAAGTGTAAAACAAGGCCCATGTATAGATCAAAGTACATAGCAGAAAATAACTATATCAGTAGAGGTGGTTCAACAGCATATACTGTAATAAGGAAAAGCGAAAGACTAAAATACAATTGTACTTCATATATCACTATAAAATCCTCATCAAAATCATACGACAGAAATTCAAGTTAGCAACTGAGAACTTCGGAGATTGAGTCCAGAGAAAATGACTGGCCCAACTTATAACATTCATATCTATATCAAAAGGTGTACTGGTGCTTTAGTAATAGTCGTCCCAATCTGGGCCACAGTAATCAGAATCAGAGGAGACGGGATCATTGAAGATGTAAGGATTACGACCAGGTGAAAAACCAACATACATACTCTTGTCATGTACACGTTCACAAGCTTTATCCATACTCTGTGCAGGATCACAGATAGGGGTCCAGTAATAGTCAGCTGTGGAGTCTGATGGACGTTTCAAGTTTTTGATTTGGCGAGAGCATCTAGTCCCAATATCATTGACTTTCAGGTCAACATTATGGCACTCTCGCAGATCAAGTGATTCAAGGTGAGGGCAGCCATCAAGAATGGCCTTCAACCCCACAGAGAGGGAGATGAAGCAACCCAGGCATACTTTTTGAAACTGCAAGTGCTAATTCGTCAGCTTTAATAGGGCGATGGTACGCTTCCTCATTAAACGTGAATGACTTCAATGTAGGGCATGAATGACCAATCGTTTCAACATTGGCCGCAGAGACTTTATCTTCCATATCAAGAAGGTGCAATTCTTCAAGCAATGGATATTTCGAAACTTGTTGAGCCAAACACTTGCCTGATATGCCATAGCATGACACAAATCTAAGACGTTTCAGCTCCTTTCCACTGATAAAAACACAGAAAAAGAAAAGGCTGGTGTTAAATCGAAAAGGAAGACAAATTTAATTATTTAGAAGCCAGAGCAATTCCTTTAACAAAAAGGAAGAGGGAAGAGCAAGTTCATCACTAAGCCAGAAGGAAAAGAACAGGAAACAATATCGAAAATGGATTAGAACATGACTTCTACCTTCACAATCATCACTAAGAAAATGGAAACGAGATAAATAAAGCGAGCAACATGATTTTCTTTTCTGTCAAAGATGCACAAGTCTAACCATTTTTTTGTGGCAATGTTATGAGAGGCATTAACCACATTAATATCCTACAACTACAAATAATATTCACCGCAAACTGACTTACTTAAAAGCAGCAAAAGAAGAAACAATCACTGATTAATAGAAGGGAAATTTTGAAGAAGAAACATAGGCCTTTTAGAGATTAACCAAGAATCTTGCCAACATCAGACAAGTACTTCTAAACTTCTTCTACATTACACTTTACAGAGGTGGCTGTGGCTGTGCTGGTCTATGAATATCAAATGGAATGAACTTCAAATGGTTTGCTAGCTTCGATTTCAAATAATCAATCTTTGAAACCTAACATTTAACCAAAATAGAATGTTCACAAGTTTCAAGAAAAAGTGAGGGAAAATGCTCCCTCCATTCCTTATAAAATTTTGCTATTTACTAGTATATTTTACAATTATAGTATCACCGACTTCGACCACAAATTACTAATACGAATGTATATAAGGGAGTAATAATAAACAAATTGAATAAAGTTGGATAAAATGGACTTACTCGATCTGATAAAGCAATTGCGGGGTGGGAAAAGAAACGAGATTAAGATCGACCAATTGGCCCTTGCTGCGCTGGAGACCTTCATAGCACATTTTCAGAGGTCGAATTTCTCATCAACCTCATAACTCTGTATGTCCATGTCAAAAACTCGCCACATTAGGGGATCTTTGCAAACCTGAAGCCATGTTTTACAGACTTTCTGTGCATTCTCCAGCATTTCTACTGCCCCAAGACGATGCAGGATGTTCAGTTTTGCTCGCTTCGCTTTTCGTTTCTGGGTTTCCATCATTTTGACCTTGTAAGGGTTTCGTAACTGTCGAAAATCAATTATATAAGCAGCGAAGCGATCGAACGAGTTTTTACTTGTGTGTTAGAGAAGAGTCCGTTCATTGGTTAACAAAATTAATTGGGTTGGTTTAGTAAGTGTAAAACACTTTCAATTATTTCTACATAAAATAGAATAGAGTTTATTCAATAAAAAAATACATGTATGTATTTATTCTAAAGAGTTTATAAGAATTGGGCCTATAATAGTCTAACTCAATATTATTTTTTATACATTTATTCTCTAACACTCTCCCTGAATGAACATGAGTTAGTGATAGTTGGCACGTGAAATACTATCTCGTTAAAAACCTTGCCAAGAAAAATTTAGTGGGATAAAAATCTAGTGAAAGGAAAAAGAGTGCAATGCGTATCAACTCTCCTGATTAAAGTATCACTTCAATCTTCGAATGTCGTAAATCCAATCTTCCAAATCAGCTTCTCAATAATGAAGTTGAATGTGATGCCGTTGAGCAAATCTTCAGATATATTGTACTTTAGTGAAAAAAATTTTATGGAGAAAGAACTTATGTAATATATGTCTTGTCTTCTTCAGGAAGAACTCTTCAAATACTTCTTCAGGAAGTATAACAAGAATCATTGTAGCGCTTGATAGCTCAATTCATTGTGGTACTTCTGGACCATATATGTCACAAAGATAGTGATAATACTCCTTGTAATAATTTGTCTCTTGCTCAAAACTCCAGGTTGAGCAATCAATAATACTCTCCACGAGTCAGGAGAATCATGTCTCGTATTTCACTTGTTCATAAAGGTTTACATACATGAAACCTTAGTTCCTCAAAAACGTTAATCATACAATCCATGTTCGCCGACATGATACTTTAGTCTCCTTTCAAGACTATCTTTCAGAGATGATATCTCCCCTCATTGAACTTTCTCAAAATCATATAATTTTCACTTAAATCATTCCATGTACAACCTGCATGTTAGTCTAAGTGATAACATTCAAATAAGAATAAACATGTTATGATGCAATGCCTAGTATCTAAGTGCACATAAAATAGACTCGATAATGCAACAGGACCGTACGAATTTCCAATTCGTTTGATCAAAAGGACCTCAAGTCCATGAGCTCACTTCTATCATCATCATGATGTCATCGAATGGACTCACATGTAAGATCCCCATTTACATGTCCATTGATTCGCATATATGATTATAAGTCTCTCGGTTCCATGTATACCGGTATATCAAATCTTTTTTCTAGATTTTCAAGTCAGTTCTGATCGGTCATCAATATCTGAATATTGTTTGGAGGTACCATTTTCATTCATATAGGCCATCTATTTTAACTCAAATATCTATGTTATTCATGACATTCATTACTCATAAAGAGTACCAACTGTTTTTTCTTGCCAATCCTCTTGTATTGTACTTAGCATTAGAATCGTATTTCGCTAAGAGTCTAGTACAATTGGCAAGATATCTCAATGTCCAACACATGACATTCTATAACCAATATGCAACTCTGTATGCCTCAAATTATCCGGTCAAAGCGGGTCAACATTTAAATCATAAAGTTTCATGTTTGAACATATCTTGATATAAGAACATAAAGTGAATATTTAGTTCAAGACTGAACTTTCACGCATATATATGGGGATTAATTTGATCTACGAATTCGATTTTACCAGCTTCCTCATGTTCTTCCTCCCTTAAACTGGAAAATACTAGTTTATACTAGTCATAAGGGCACAAACCAGAAACTTTTGTGCCTAACTGAAATAATCATAAACGCATACAACCATAGTATGCTTCACACATTAGTTCTTTACGAAGAGCAATATGATGGGGAGTCTATATATTTGCACAGTTGAATTTCTTGTGTTGAAATTGAATTTGCCCTTACATCGGAGATCATACTTGTGGGTTACCAACCACTTATATATCAATTAATGTCAACTTTCAAAAAGTTTGACTTTTGTTCATTTCAAGATCTCCATAATCATGCTTCATCTCAATGTTCTATCTTGCCATAATAATAATTACAACATGAGAAAGCTTTCAACACATAACCATGTGGAAACTTTAAGTTCCACAACAACGATTAAATTATAATTTGATGGCTTAATTTTTCATATTGAGATATCTCACACATAACGACCTTTCAATAATGTAACATTAGGACACAGTCGATGTGCCTTCATAATTGGCTAGAGTAATCATAACAATTCCTTCAGAAATTCAATCTAATATATGTTTTTGATCACAATTTCGCAAGAGTTTAAACTCTTGCATGATGATGCCATACACTTTCGTTATGTCTTCTAGACATGATCCATCCATTTATTATTTCCTTAAGTTAATGTCCGTATTCCGTGTGAAACTTGGAAAATGTTGATCAAGCCTGTGTAAGAATCTGAAGGAGCTGCCCAAAGGGTCTAGGGGTAAGGTGTAACTGTGTAAGATTAAATTGCACAAGATATTTTATAGTGAGATTATGCGATGTCCATTAGATTTTCTTTTTCTTGGTCTTTTTATATTGACTCCCACTATCATTAGTCTGAACCAATCACGCATCAGTAGAGTACGCGAAAAGTTGAGAGTCCTCCAGTTGCCTACGTAGTTGGAGTCATTAGACTGTAGGTGTAATGTATGCATGTATGGGATTGGAGCCTTGGAGGATTCTCATACAATTCTTCATATTGACGTATGTCTTGCTACTTGAGCCACCCCTCATATCTTCTCCATCCCAAGGGTCTTCTAGTATATCACCAAATGTAAACATTCAAGTAACTTTTTAGAACATTGAGGAAAAACAGATCCTCATTTCCCATAGATTTGATAATGCTTATTACACAATGTACAAAAACAAGTCCCACTGGATACTCTCAAACCACTAATCCCTGCATAAGATCTTTTGTGTTTCTTCCATTTTTTTTTCTTTTTCCTTTTCATTCTCTTTTGCTGTTACAGGTGAGAAAGATAAAGTTATCTGAAGCTGTGAATATCAATCAATCAAGGCTCACAGGGCTTAAGAACCAACTTGTCTTCTGCTAGATGGACATCATCAATATCTTCTTCTTCATCACTAGCTGTATCCTTTGGGGTGTTGTGTTTAATTTCACCATAGAAATAAGAAAAGAAGCCCCATAGAGACAGGAACAGAGAAACACCCTTTTCAGCCTGAAAGCTCTCACCATAGATAATAACGCCTAAAATCTCGGTAAGAGGAAGTGTGACTGTGATCATAATGCTTGAGAGAAGTGCCGAAGAATAAAATATCACTCCGATCACGCCTAAGAAGAAGCATTGCCATATTATTGGACTCAAACAGAGTACCATGTAGTACTTGGTCTCTCCAAGCTCGTATGCTTTTGCTTCTTTCGGGATTGCCTGAAACATATAAATAGTTAGCTAGTAATAACTACACGATACAATTTAACATTCGCCTCGCGTGCATATAAGTATTCAAAGCGGAATCTTAATTATTTCGTGAAATTTTCACGGCACACTGCAAGTGCAACAGTGCATTCATCTACAGTAATAGATTCCTTAAAATGTACTTCTTGAGATGAAATTGAGACAAACTAAAGATACTTTGCGATTTGCTTTTGAATTATGTGTACTGTGTACATGCTTTAAGATAAACTAATAGGGATTTGGATATGTATGATCATTATTCAATTAAAGGAATTCTTGAAATGAAATCCGCAGACGTGATATGTGGACCTATATGAACATGATTTCGCGATGTTGTTGTATTATTGTTGCTCCCACATGTCAGAACTAGTAGTGCTACTATTTAGATACAAAATTAATGAATAGCAATTGTCGTTATGTACATGTAGTTAGGAAAGGAAGAAAAATGTTACGGGTATCCTATAGTACTCATGTGAATAACATATTATCCAAATTTAATTTCGTAAATCTTTAAATTAATTACACAAAGCTAGCTATTAAAAAAAAACTCACGCTCGATACATAGCTCTAAATAAATTCAAGGACATATGTTTTGGATGTTTTATGTGATGCATACAATTCAGTGAAGAGTGGTCCAATGGCAACAATTTAGTTAAGTCGGAACTGTAAAAATCAAACTCTGAGACCAAACAAGTCTTCCCTATTTTGTCCGACTAGTTTGGATTCTGGCTAAACCTTTATCTCTTTTAAAATTAGATAAATATACATATACCTTTCGTAATTAAATTTATAGAAATTCGGTTCACCTAGACTTGAACTTCTTGTTTACCATGCGTCAATGGTTTTGAGAATTTATCCCAAATTCTCAATTTTTTTTGTTATATTTTAATACCATTTATTATACTTATACATTACTTAATTCAATTGGATAATTTATCCAACTCCTCCTCCAATTGTTTTTCATTTTTATATAATTTCATTTAAAATCTATGTTTAAATGGATAAAAGAATTTGAATATGAAACGGAGAAGTGCATACTACGTGGTATACTTTTATTAATGAATTGAAAAGGTTAATGAGTATCACTACTCGATCTCATAGTATTTTTCGAATATTAATGACTGCAATGGTAGTTATCTACCGAGTGATTAATATATATATATATCTATATATA
>JAYMSP010003689.1:0-18833 GCA_036897095.1 Plantago elongata
AATATGAATAATCAGGAGTTGTGTTATATAATACCTCAAAATGACTTTTACCTGCCAATACAGAGGTGGGAAACCTGCTAATGTGACATGCAATCATGACACATTCACTCTAATATTTTAAAGGCCCACCAGACTGAAATATGAAAGCTCTTGCCATTTGAAGTAAATGTTAATGCTTTCTTTCTACTCGATCATTTTGCTGTGGAGTTTCCACACAAGATTTCTGGTGTAATATACCTAAACTTGAATAAAAATAATATAATAGAAACTCAGGTCCAGTGTCAAACCTCACACTTTTGATTTTGCATTTATATTGAGTCAAGACTAGATTGTAAAAGTGAAGCATATGTTGTTTCACTTCTGATTTTTGTTGCATTAAGTATAACCATGTGCATATGGATTTGTCCTCTACTATTGTTAAAAAATATATGTGACCAGTATAAAATTGAGTATGAAATGGTCCCCAAATGTCAACATGAATCAAATCAAACAAATTATGAGAAACAAAAATACTTTCATTAAACTACGTACAGTTTCTTTTGTTTACAAAAATGACAAACATCACAACTTGAAAACTGAGATTTGTTACATTGTTTGATATGTAATTCAGGTATTAAAAACATTTTGTCAATAGGAGTATGACCCAATCTTTGATGTCACAAGATTGTTTTATCTAATCCTGAAATCTCTACAGCAAAAGTAGAAATCGAAGGACAATGCACTTGAAGCTGATTAAGCCATCAACCAATATAGCATAATTAACCAATCTTGTCTCTGGTCATTTCATCCTGTAAATCACAATGATTAGTAGTAAAAAGACAGTCTAATTAAATGCTCATTAGTAGCTAAATGTCTTACTGAGACAAGATTGAAAGCAAATTTTGGAACATACAAGACATCATGTAAAGTGATTACTTTAGAAAACTGAATATCACCTATTTTAGAAGCAATAATACTATCTCCAGTAGGCAAAGAAATGTCAACATGAATATGTCTTATATTAGATGTAAATACACATCACTGCATACCATATGATCAGTAGCACCTATATCTAACACCCATTTAGCAGTTCTAACATCTTTATTATCATAAGTAAGCATGCTAGCCAAAGCATAAGCATATGATTCATTTAAGGCATAACTGCGTTCACTACCTCACACAGTAGAAACTTGCAAATTTTGATCAGAAATGGCTACTGCAGCAGTATGTGCATTAATAGATGCTTGATAGCCTAAAACTGAGTAAATTTGATAAACTGAGTGTACATCTCATGATTCATATCAGGTGATCCTTGAATAGTCTGAACATTATCACTCATGGAAACATGATCATGGGATGATGTTTCTCCTTTCCTATTCCCTTTAGGACCCTGTCATCCTGGTGGATAACTAATGATCTGGTAACAAGTCTTCATAGTATGTCCAGATACACCACAATGATTGCATTTAGGCCTTGTTTTCTCTTTGTTATGAGCCTTGTAAAAACTATTTTTGGCTAAACAAGCCACATCTTGTGAAAACTCTGTAGTAGCATGAGTTTGAGTGCACATAGCTAGCACTTCTTGACTAAATGCAACACTAGCACATTGCAAAGTACATTGTCCTTCCTATTGTAACAACATAGAATAAACTTTAGTCAAGCTGGGAACATGTATTTGCATCAAGATTTGGGTCCTTACATGAGCATAAGACACATTCAATCCAACCAAGAACTTATAAACTGAATCTTTCTGACTGAATTCAATCAACTCTCTACTACCTCCACAAGTACAATTAGACACAGGCCTAGTAAACATGAATTCATCCCAGAGAGACTCAAAACTAGCATAATACGCAGACATGGACAAATTGCCTTGTCTCATATTCATCAGAGACCTCTCAAGATGAAATGTTCGAGGACCATCACTCTAAGTGAATCTAAGCTTTAAATCATCCCATAATTCATATGCCACTATAAAGCTCAGAGAACTAGATCGAATTTCAGCAGAATAAGAACTGAAAATCCATCCAAAAATAAGAGAATTAACACGTTCCCAAACAACAAACAAGATAGGATACTCACTTTCCGATGGCATTTGAATGGAACAATCGACAAATTTCACCTTGTTTTTCGCACGCAAAGCTAACCGAATAGTTTTACTCCAAGATCCAAGTTCGGCCCTGTCAACGTATCGAGAACTATAACAAGTCTTTGTTGATCAGGCGACTGCAAGTAGTACGGTGAGCTCAGATCATCCATGAAACTTCTTTGAGGCTGATGGTTATCAATCGATCGATTGTGAGCTGAATTATCAACTCCAGTCGGTCGAGCAGTTGAATCATACGCCATTTGAAAGAATCGAAGAAAAAAATAAAAAGAAAACAACCGGAGTGAGTTGAGATTGATCGTATAAGAACCGAAAATTTTACTACATATCCAAAAATTAATTTAATATTAATATTATTATTTCTCATGAGCGAAATTATTGATTAGTCATATTGAGTCGAATTAGAAATTTAACGCCGAGCGTATTCGCCGTTAAATTGATAATTGGTATTATATTAATAAATTAATAATAAAAATAATAAAATAAAAAATATTTATTTTAATTTTTATATAACTTTAGTTCGACTTAAATATCACTCGAGAACCGATTTTCCATTTTTTCGGATTTTATTTACGAGCCGTTTGGAAGCCAGAAGAAGCCAGGTATATGCAATGGTAAAATTACCAGTATACCCTTAATTGCTTCTTCCCCAAAATGACTCCTGCCCGTTCCCAGCCGTCATTTCCGCTCCATTCGACCGATCTTGCCCGTCCGTTCAGTCGATCCGCTCGCGAATTACTCCCTCCACCGACCATGGTCGGCCGCCGCCGTGGGCCCCGGGACGCGTGGCAAGAAAAGGGGCAGCACGGCACACACGTCACGTCGAGATATGGCGAGTAAGCAAGGTGCCGGACAAGTGGCCGGACACGCGACATGACCGGAGCAATGCCGGCCGCCATTACCGTCGCCCCTCGACTATAAGAGCCAGCCTGTCCCTCCATTTCTCCACAAGACTGCTCTTCTCCCCTCTCACTACACACACTCTGATCCACCACTCCGCCACTGCTCCACCGTACCCCGCCCCTGCCCGGCCACCGCGCCACCACTCCTCAACTGCCCTTTTCCCAGATTAGAGTCGTTATAACGCGACCAAATTTTCCGGTCAGTGTCCCTCTTTTTCGATTATACTCGAAATAAGAAAATGGAGACTAAGTAGTAATTATTTACAGCCTCTTGCCGCCTCGTCACCACCACCTCGATTGCCGACTCCGCTCGCCTTTCTTCTGCTCGCGCGCTCGCACTCTGCTCGGTTAGTGCCGCTCCCTTTTTTTTCTCGTTTATCGTCGAATTTTGGGGGAAATGAATTATATAGCCATACTGTTTGAATTATTTAACAGTTGAGTTGCATAGTGTAGCTAGTACTGTATATTGTGTGTCTGAGATAGATATAATTGTCGACTGGTCGTCAACCGTAGAAAATTAATTAAATGCGTAAATGTATAGTGTATTGTTGGATTGCATAACTGTAGGTAGATGTCGACTGGCTGTCGATTATAGGCTATGGTATAAATACTGCTTGTAGTATTGAGGTTAAAGCGTAGTTAGTTGCCTACATATTGTTATAGGTCTGAAAATATACTGAGACAGACTTGTCGTCTGCTGTCTGGATTTTTCTCTGTTAGATGTCATATGTCGGATTTAATTTCAGAAAGTGAGAAGGTGTGTCAAATTGACTGTTTTCAGAGAAAATAAATGTTTTATAAGAAAAAGGAAATTATTTAAGATTAAAAGAAAAGTCTAGTTTGCTTAACAGTGTTAATCATTCTGAACGCCGATTAATTAAATAATTAAGGTGTCGTAGGTTCTGTAGTAGTTATGAAACTCGAATAATGAGTCAGTTTTTACGTACGTCATAGGACTTTGTGAAATTTTGTGCTTAAGCGTTTTTGTTATTCAACTATTACTGATCGTTAGGGTTACTTGGGGAAATTGTCGGGAGTCTTTTAAATTATTTAGCTTTGGAATTAAGTAGTATTGTCTATTTATTTATCAGGAATTATGAAGTCGCATAACTTGCAAGATATCCACGGTGAGTGATTACGAGCTTTCGGCATCCGGCCCTGGGAAAGTTGATACTGTTCATTTCTTGCACTTTCATACCTATTCCTATTTATGTGCCTGACTGTCTAACCCTGACTGCGGCCACCCGACAACGACCGACTGACTCCGACTCGATTTCTGATTTCGATTTTTAACTGTATAACTGTAGATGACCTGTACTTAGGGATAACTTACCTGTATTGACTTGATACTCTATTGTTCCGGTTACTGATTGACACTGTACCTTGAGTCTGTTACTGAACCTATTTTACTGATCCTGTAGTACCGATCCTGTTTTACTGATCCTCATAAACTGCATTGCACGAAAACTGTTTTCATGAAAAAGCAACCACACATTATTTTTGAAAAAATTGGGAAACCGCACTGGTCGACACTGTCGACATACTGTTACTGATGCTGGGTGATGCCACCTGCAGCGATACTGTTACTGATGTTGGGTGATGCCACATGCAGCAAGACTGTTACTGACGCTGGGTGATGCCACATGCAGCGATACTGTTACTGTTACTGATACCAGTTTCCCAACTGTTTAAAACTTCCTGATCAGCGTGTTGTGTTGGTTTGTTGTACTGTTGCATTCATACACATATTCATGCATGTTTGATTATCCTCACTTAGTCCATGTGACTGACACTCTCCTTGTTTCAATAATCCTGCTTTCCCAGATTTTGAGCACGAAGAGAGGATCGGGTAGCTAAGCAGACAGACGGACTTTGGCTTGTTTCCGCTGCTGAAACTGTAGATGTGTGTTTTGTGTATCGAATTATAAAGTACATTTGGGATTGTAATAAGTAATATTTTGAGATATTTATGTATTTGGATGTTCGACACAATCCTTGACGTCCGGACCAGACCGGGCCCTTACAGATCGGATTGATCGGAGACGACGATCGGAGCTGATCAATGAATGCGAAAATTAAAGCGGTTACAGGATAATAGTTTTACCGACTAACTGATACCATGTTAAGTACAAAATTCTATAGTATATTGATTGAATAAAATAGAAAAGTAAGTATTGATACATGAGCTTCTCTATTTATAGAGAAGAGAGTATAACAGTTTTAAACAGAAATGTACAAGTAATAAAATTTATGGTACTATATATTTTTCAAGGTGACAAGTTCGAAATTTCTTATCGCATATTCTCACATATTCGATTGATTTTGAAGGTTAGTATAATGGAGAAAACGATGGAAATGTTGATAGAAAGCTTTGAAGTATGGGGGCTTATCAAAGCCGAAAATTAAATACTAGTACTTGGAGAAACAAACACCTATCTGATTGCGTGCAAAGAATTTCAGTGGAATATATTACCATTAACGATGCTTTTTGACGGTAAATCTTCAAGTGCTGTCCCTATCCAAATTTGTATTATGCTACCAATACATCTTTAATGCACCACGAGTCCACAACTACTCACTTGTAACGTTGTCTTGTGCACAAGTCGGTTTGTGTTGTCTGTTCGATCGTTCAAAACCTGATTATAAAGAAAAAAGCCGGCAAAGAAGGAAATGTTCAATCCTAATATCAACTTGAGAATCGAGTAAGTCAGTATAAAGGACACGGTTGTTAATCATATACTCTCTCTTCCTCAAACTTAATTTTTCATGATCCGTTTTAATTCATTTCAAATTCAAATTTCTTTCACAACATAGAAAAGTTACTAACAATAATAGTTTATACACGGTCTGTCCTAATTTCAAAGTCCCACAGAACTGAACACAAATTTTAAGAAAAAAAGTGATAAAATAAGAAAGAATATAATAAATTATAAATATGATTTAATAAAGTAAGAAAAATAGTGAATAGAGTATGAGGAAATAATGTATAAAGTAGGAGATAAATTTTTTATTTAAGAAAGCGACACTTTTAAATTGGGACAACCTAAAATAGAATGCGAGCGGTGGGAATACATTATAATAAAATCATACTTTTTCATCTTAATTCTTAATTTATTCACCATCTTCTTTACTTAAGTTATTCACTCTCCTTTAAAATTAACTTCGAAATGGAAGAATAATTAGCACATATAAAATTTTCAGTGGGGTAGTAAAGATTGATCCACATGTTTTTAAATGCTATGTTTAGTCCATAATAAACGTCCCAAGTCGAGTAGGAGAATGATTTCCTTTCTTTTGCCAGATAATGTTGTCTTGAACAAATGATTTTCAACCGAGGTTAGATGTGTCTTCTTTCCTGCATATTTGGTTCTATATTTACCACGCATTTTAACTTTAAAATGATGTCAGTTCGTGTCGTGGGGTGTTTGGTTAAGTCCTCTAACTAGCGAAACGCTCCTCTCATGTTAATCTCTGTTCTTTTTAACTGAAATTTACTAAACTCACATGAACAGAACTAAATAAAACTCAACTCAAGTAAGGTATAATTAAATTATAACTAAGCAGAACTAAACTGAACTGAAGTAATTTTAAGTTGAAGAGAATTAACATAACCTTACTAGTGTGAAGCTTTCGATTAATATAGTATTTTCGAAGGTGAGGTATGATCGAATTCCGCCTCATCTAAAAGCTCGAACTTTTAGAGAGTTGTGGAATCCAGTCATATGCATATTAATACTCCAACACTTTCCCGTACTCGTGGTCGTTTCAATTTCTTTGGAAAGGTCATTCAAGTGGAAATTTAATATGGAGCGGAGATTGTCTCCGTGGAGTTTCGAGTCCAAGTGGACGTGAGCCATAATCTTTGATACCATAATAGAATTCCATCTCATTTAAAAACTTAAAATTTTAGAGAGTTATGAAATCGAGTCATATACATTTTAATGTTCCAATAGGGTAGGCATTGGCCATATAAATACCGTTACAAAATCCTTTAAAACCCTTAATATTTCCGATACATAACATCCATCTATCCCTAAACAAATTCGATAATGACGACTCAATGGAAGTATTAATTAGTTATGGACTACTGTAGATGAAACTAGGACTAACCGTGGGTACGTACACATTGGACAAAAGACGAATTAATCTACTTAATTAACAGCTAATGAAGTAGGTGAAGTATTTGATGTAGTACCGCGATTGACCATGCAAATACTACTGTAAACTTCAGCCAATTAAGTCAACCAAACAAGGCCGTTTTAATAATATTTTCACCTCCTTAGGATATAAAATTTCCATTTGTTCATACCCTGAAAATGAAATAAAAGGAAAAAGACAATGCAGGCAGAAGACTTCTAAATTTGCGTAATACAAACAAGTCGGTCACGATAATAACTCGTTACGACTAATCTCTTGTTATCCGACATTTTATGCGAAAATGAACATTTGTGACCAATAAGTGTTCCAAATGGAATTTTATATACATGTGCTTGAGCGATTTTAGAACGAAAGTAAGCAGTATATCTGTATATGATATTGATGTTTTGTCTATGAAGAGTTTGAAATTAAAGGATTTTAATCATGATCGATGTGTTTGGCCCGTGATTCTTACTCTTTGCACGCTGCAAGTAACTTTCTGGACGTTTGAATTGAGCTAAAAAAATTATTGTTGAATGAAATTTTTGGGGCGGAGCTAGCTATCTCTAAATGCTAAACCTAATCGCTCGCTATTATGTATGACAAAAGGTTCGAGTAATTTATAGAAAGGAAGGAATTTATGTACTGATAGCCAGTGTGGTGGTGGAGATGTGAAAATTCATTTTTGATATCTATCTTTAAGTTGTGACTCATGATAATTATTGTTGTGGTAATTTTAGTTATGTCTTATATTTAGTATATGTTCGATCTTATTCGTAGTTTAATTTTAGTGTGAATTAGTTCATTTTGACATTGCCATTTGGCCCAATAATAAGTTTTAATATTGATTGAGTTTTTAAGAAACAACCCTCAAATAGAGATATAGAAATATAAGTTTTTAATATTACATATTAATTCCAAACAAAAATAAGTCGATAAAAGTCACCCAACCAAGGGCCAACAACTTGGATGTACAAAATGGATCCATATATATAACCATATAACCCGTTTTGCATCATTATCACTGTTCAAAAACTTTCAATTCAAACTGTCTCTCTTTAAAATTCTCTCTCCCAACCTTCAACTTAAACTTGTTTTCCGATAAAAAAAGTCGACGATTACATATATACATAGTTATACTATGTAACAAAAACGATTGAAAAGGAAGGTAATCTCTGATATCAAACACGTTTCGTTGTTTTTATTCATGTTTCGAATGACAAAATAGATCAAATCCATGTAGATATGAGAAATCAAGTTTGAAAAATTGTAGATCTAAATCTATTCATCTATATTTTCTTGTTTTGATGGTAACTCATTGATGATATTGGTGTTTATGCATTTACGAGGTGTAATCATACTTGCATAAGGATCATATAGTGTTTTTATTCAAAATTTGACCTCATATATCAACTGAGATATGAAAAAAAAAAAACGTTTATATGTTTAAATCAGTATGTGCTATGTTCTCTAAGAATATTGTCTATGTTCTCAAGAATATTACATATGTTTTCATTCAAAATCTGACAATTGTTTTGTGTTCTGTTTTTCGACATATTATTTTGAATTATGTTTTTTACTATATTTTCTATGTTCTTACGTATATGTACTATCTTCTCACCTATATATCTTATGGTTTTAGCAATATCTACTACGTTTTATATGAAATGATTGCTAAGTAATATTGTTGTTGTTTATTCATTCACAAGGTGATTGTAATAAGGATTTGACAGTGTATTCAATCAAGATCTGACCTCAACCATCAACTCAAATCTGGAAAAAAAAGAAGGTATGCAACGGTTCTGTTCTTTCTTTTTATGTGATATATTCTCAAGAATATTACTTAATGTTGTTGGTGTTGTTGTCTTCATCGTCTACGAATGTTGATGATGCTACAAACATTCAAAGCACATGTTTATGATCTTTACTATTTTCGTTTCTACTATGATTTCTACCTTTTCGATCCATAAAAAGTTGTTATTAAACATGTTAGAGTTTTAATTCAATGATCTCTACAAATATTAATATGTTATCTGTTATAGTGACTAATATATATTCTCATGTTCTATACTAAATATAAGGTCCACCAAAATTCCTCGGTTTTTTTCGATAAACGAATAAAATATTAATTTTATTATTTCGTACGAGTAGGAAAATTTCGTAATTAGGTTGGGTCGAATTTTGCATTTTAACGTCGAGCGGATTCGACGTTAAAATAGAAATCTAGATAAACTGAATAAAATAATGTTAAATATTATAAAATAAAAATTATTTATTTTATTTTTCCGAGGGCTCGAAAATGACTCGATAAATGTCCGGAAAGTGGTTTACCATTTTTTCGGAATTTATTTACGAGTCGTTTAGTAGCCATAACGAATCAGATGTATATAATAGAGAAAAGACCATATTGTCCTTACTCCTTTGTTTTACTTCTTTGACCACAAGGGTAAAACCATCATTTAGCACTTCATCTTCTCCAATTTGCCTTGCCGTCTGTAATTTCTTTCTTCGATCGATCCGATCGATCTGTTCGTGTCAAGCCGAACTCCTCCGCCGCACCGTGTCACCGTACTCCGCTCCAATTCGCGCTCCTCGACGCCAAACTGTCCCGATCTCGGACCAATCCGCCGCGCCATTGCACCAATCATCGGATTTCCTTCGCGAGGAAGGAGGCGGCGCCGCCTTCATTGCGGGTGAAGGCACAGAGAGCGGATGGATGAAAATCAAGCCACGTTACAGGATAATGGCAACCAAACGAACGGAGAGAAAACGAGCAACGTGGTTCGTTTTCCGGCCACTATTCCCCACCGATCACCGCCTCTTCACCGCCGACCTTGGGCTATAAATAGCCCATTCCTGTTTCATTTTCCCTTGCTCATCTTCTCTACTCTGCTCTCCCTCTAATCTCTCTGTTTTGTCTCCAGTTTTCTGCCATTTTCACCCTTTTCCGGCCAAATATTGCCGCCCCATTCCAGCCAAGCTCCGCCCGGCTCCGACCAACCCTCCCAAACGGCCGAATACCCCTAAATCCGGTAGTGTCGTTCGTTCAACCAAACTCCGGTAAATTTCTTCGATCGAATTCGATTCAATTCGAATAAACGAACGAAGAATAGTTTAATAATTTAAATCGTCGCGTCGTTTCGTCCCGACTCCGCTCACTACGTCGTTACTCTGCTCGTCGCTCGATGTGCACTCGGTTAGTGCCGCATTATTTTATTATTATTCGATAAAAATTATCGTTAATTAATTATTATTAAACCTTAATTAATTTATCGTTAGTAAATAATTATTATAACTAGTTAATTATCGTCGTTTAATTATCGTAATTAATTACTGTTAACTAAGTAGTAGTAGCTGTAATTAATTATTGTAATTAGTTAATTATTATTAGTTAGCGTAATTAATTATCGTTAAGTTAATAGTTAATTAATCTTAATTAATATCGTTAATCAATATTAATGATCAATTAGTGTAATTAATTATGGTAATTAATTTACAGTATAATTAATCGTTATAAGTTAATTACTGTAATTAAGCTAATTACGGTTAATTTTAATTAATAGTTAATTATTGTTAAGCTAATCAATGTAGTCCTAATTAATAATTAATTATTGTTAATGAAAGTCATTAATCAGTAGGTAATTAGAATTAATTGTTAGCGTAATTAAAATTAATGAAGAGTTAACTATTTTAATTATCGATTAATAATAATACTGTTATGAATGTCGACTGGCCGTCGACTAGAAGCTAGATATTATGTAATGATGTGCTGTTGAAGGATGGGATTGGACAGACTTCTTGTCTGTAGTGGATTATTTGTTGGACATAGGATAATGAGTAATTATTGAAAAGCCGGAAACGCTGACTTAGCAAATTAACCGGATAAATAAAACAACTGAGTGACAGTATAAGTAAACAAAATTAAAATATTATTAGACTATCAAGTACTTAAACAATACTATTGTCTGTTTATCAGGACTACCAGAGACTCCTGAAATACCGGACCCCAACGGTGAGTGTTAGCTGGTTTTCGGCATCAGGCCCTGGAAAAATTAAAGTGCCACCTTTCAATTCCGTATCTATTCCTCGCATTTCAGTTCCGTATCTGTTTATCTGTTTGACTATCTGATACTGACATCGATTAGCTACCGACCTCTGAGTGACTCGACTAGTGATCGTGACCTCACATTTAAACTATAGTGAACCGTGTTTAGGAATTACCGAGTGTTAGTGATATGAATTTTAGGAGTTCAGTGTAAGTGACAGTGCATGCTGAAAGTGATATTAATTTCTAAGTGTCAGTGTATTCTGAAGTGATATTAATTCCCAAGTGACCGTGTACCAAAGTGAAAGTGAATGCTGTAAATAATTTACAGCTAGTGAAGTGATAAAGTGACAGTGTACTCTGCATATTTTACTGTTCTTGCAATCCTGATCCTCATGCATTGCATTGCACGAAAACTGTTTTATAAAAAGGCAACCATACACTGTTTTCTTAAAAATGGGAACCGTATCTGTTTATCGCTGTGTAATCAGCCTGGACCTCCGGTCCTGGAGTGATGGCTGTGAAATCAGCGCGGGGTTCGACCCTGAAGTGGCTATGAAAATAGCGTGGACTCACGGTCCAGAAGTGATGGCTGTGAAATCAGCCCGGGGTTTCGACCCTGAAGTGGCTATGCAAATAGCGTGGACCCATAGTCCTGAAGTGATCGCTGTGAAATCAGCTTGGATATCTGATCCTGGAGTGTTGCTACGAAAGTAGCTTGGGTGACGACCCTAAAATGAGTGATACTGAAAATCATGAAAAAGTGTTAAAATGACTGATCAATGCATTGTGTTGGTTTGCCGCATTTATTCCATTCATACTCATTTCATGCATGCTTGACTACCTCACTGAGTCTTCATGACTGACACTCTCTTTGTTTCAATAATCCGCTTTCCCAGATTTTGAGCACGAGGACAGGCTCGGGTAGGTCAGTCAGCCGGACAATTGGCAAATTTCCGCTGCTGCAGTTGTTAAGTAGATGTGTGTTTCCTTTTCTATTTCAGTTTTACTTATCCCGTACATACGGTGTGTAACGGATAACATATTGTATATTTTAATAAATGTGTATTTGAGATATTCGGCACAACCCTTAACGTCTGAACCAGATCCGGGGCGTTACACTAAACTATACTCTCTGCAATTAACTACTATATTTTATGTTATAATCATTATGATCTTAGACATAAATTCTACTATCTCAACAAAAAATAAAAGTTATGTAATGTGTAGGATGTTAGTATTATATTCTCTAGGCAACGAAGCGCATCACATTTGGAAAGAAGCTTCACCTCCAACAAATAGGTCAGGAGTTTGAGACTTCGAGTTACCCTTTAGCCGTTTCAAAAAAAAAGTTATATTCTCTAATATTAATGCTATGATGCCAAATATGAGCACTGTGATATAATAAAAAACTACTATGATATAAATTATATTCTCTATCAAAACAACTATAATATAAAAAAAAGACTACTATGATTTATGGGCATACGGTTATAATCTCAGTTATAACTACTATGATATAACATATTACCTCTATGATGTTAATTGCAGCAATAGTTGTTGTTGTCTCTGACAATTCAAATAATGACAGTTTGGCAATGACAACGGTGACTAATCGTGATGATTTTGATGTTGGAGGCAAATTAAGAGAAATACATGCAAACAACTTGGAGGACATGCACCAGTTATATAGAAAGCATGCTGCTAAAATTGGATTCACATTCAAAAGGTGTACATACATGATGAAAATAAAAAAGTTTATCAGAAGTACTTTATGTGTAGTCATATTGGAAAACCATATGCAAAATCGAAAACACATGTTCTAACACCTTCCCAAGTTGTAACTAGAAGAAGGTGAATGCAGCAGAAACAAAAGAAAACGACGTGTGGATGACTATGTTCTCCGTTTTAATGTCTATGTTATTTGTTATAATGACTATGATTTCAGTTATAATGACTATGATTTCAGTTATAATGGCTATTTTATTTGTTATAATAAATATATTTTCTTTTATAAGGACTATGTTTTATGTTATAATGACTACGATTTTAGTTATAATGACTATATTCTTTATTATATGTACTATGATCTAATAAAAGTCTATGTTTTTATTTCAAGTTACTATGTTCTTTCTATAAATTACAATGATTTCAAAATAAAAACACTATGATACAAATTGAAAACAATATGATTTCAAAATGAAACCTTATGATCTCAGGAAAAACATTTATAATCTAAAAAAGAGGAAGTATATATTATATATTTTAACAATTAACAAAAAGTTTGTACACTTATAGAGAAAACCCATAATAAAAAAAAGGTTAACATTTTGTTCAAGATTGTTCAAAATACAAAAAGACAGTCATTGTCTTCATCAATCTTCTTATTTCCTTACAATTTGTATGCATCACTTTTTAAAACACACTATGATGTCAGCAGAAAATACTATGATTTCAGACTAAATTTTTATGATCTCAACTTAAAACTCTATGATATCAAATCGCAATAGGACCCACGAGTGAATCCGCAAAAAGACGATACTGATCCGGATCCGCGAGAGAATCCGCAAAAGATACATGTTTAATGGCAAATTGCAATATGATTCCATTTCTAGTTAAATTAATTAAAAATTATTTTTCTTGAAACTTTTTGTTAGTATGTAGCTAAATTGAAATGTAACTATTTATAATAATTACTCATATCGAATCCAAGTAACAAATTTGGATTTTTAGGTGAAATTTTATGAAATAAAAAGATTAATCTATGTATTCCCGTGTATATGCATGAGGAAGTTTCTTTCAATGGGATTCAGTTTACAGTATAGACCATGTTTATCTTGCCAAATTTGTATGGATATGATGATGGATTATATATATGCAGATCTAATGAACAAAAGTGTGATAACATAGGGGCACTATTATGACTTGAAACGAGTAATGGGTCAGGGCGTTTTACATATGACTTCAGATTCCTTGGCCACCAACAATATTATAAACAAGCAACTCATCAATTAACTAGTACGTTTTTAACAATAATTTTATATATCTACAAACATCAAATCATTTGTAATTACGTAAGTGAATACACATGTAATGATGATCTATATTGAACACATAACTGATTGAAATTAAACAAATTATTTTGTTGATAAGAATGTAGTATTAATTACTCAGTGAAATGGAGTTGAAACTGGAATGCGGAGGTGCAAGATTTAATCTTTAGTAAAAATATAAGGTGGTTTAAGGAGAAAGGAGGAGGTCCAAAATTCAATTAATAATGGAGACATAAGGTGGTTTGTATTGATGTTGTTTAAGAAGGAAAATGTCCAAAATTTAATTATTGGTGAACACATAAAGTGGTTTAAGAGTAGTCGTGGTTCGTATAGAAGTAGATTAGAACGTAGTTGTAATTTTTACCGTTTAAAAAAAATTAATTACTCAAAGGACGGGATCAATCATAAGAGATTGTTGGTTTAATAAATCAAAATTTAGAAAACATAGAACATGGGATTTTATCATTATACTTGGTAGTTTAGCGTGATCAATGATAAAATGATTGTGTGTAACAAATTCAATTCAAAAGATATCAATTGAAGGATTTTATAGGAAATAACATAGTAGAAGATTGTGTGATTAAAAAATTCAAATTCACAAGACATAGAACACAGAATTCACTTTCTCGCGGGACTTTATTATGTTACATGGTGGGTTCATTAACTAATTGCTAGTAAGAGACTAATTGAGTCTGCTAATGAGCCAACCCACCAAACTTTGGTTTCCTCGCACTTTCAAACTCATCAAATTTCAACCTTTTGAATATCCATATTCCCACTACTAACTCTTGCACTGAATTGCACCAAAAAGAAGTATCTTTTTGACTCAATACCTCTCTATATATTTGAACCTAAAATCTCACTTAAAGATCACAAACCAAAAACAACTAAACAAGACCTCAAAACTTAATCAACATGGAGGTCTTCTATGCAACACTCCTCTGCCTCTTTGTTTCCTTTGTCTTCATCTCCCTCCAAATGCTCTTCTACAAGACCAAACCCGGAACCCTCCCACCGGGGAAAACCGGATGGCCTTTCATCGGGGAGAGCCTCGAGTTTCTCTCGACCGGGTGGAAGGGCCACCCCGAGAAGTTCATCTTCGACCGCATGGCCAAGTACTCGTCTAGCGTCTTTAGGACGCATCTTTTAGGCGAACCTGCTGCAGTCTTGTGTGGTGCCACCGGGAACAAGTTCTTGTTCTCGAACGAAAACAAACTCGTTCAAGCATGGTGGCCTAGCTCCGTCGACAAAGTCTTCCCATCTTCGACGCAAACATCTTCCAAAGAAGAGGCCATCAAGATGAGGAAAATGCTTCCTAACTTCTTCAAACCGGAAGCGTTGAAGTGTTACGTTGGGATTATGGACCATATAGCACAAAGACACTTCGCGGATGGATGGGACAACAAGAAGGAAATCGTCACGTTCCCTCTTGCGAAAAACTACACCTTCTGGCTCGCTGCAAGACTTTTTGTAAGCATTGAGGACCCGGTCCACGTTGACAAATTCGCTGAGCCGTTCAATATGTTGGCTTCCGGTTTGATCTCGATTCCGATTGATTTGCCTGGAACACCATTCAACAAAGCCATAAAGGCCTCAAAGTTCATCAGGAAAGAGCTTGTTGCCATCATCAAGCAGAGGAAAATCGACCTAGGAGAGGGAAAGGCATCTCCAACACAAGATATATTGTCACATATGCTTCTAACAAGTGATGAGAATGGCAAATTTATGCAAGAATTGGACATTGCTGATAAGATTTTGGGCTTACTAATTGGAGGACATGACACTGCTAGCTCTGCTTGTACTTTCATTGTCAAGTACCTTGCAGAGTTGCCTGAAGTCTATGATGGAGTCTACAAAGGTAAATCCTTAAATTATCTTCCAAATTTATTTATACTAATAATTTTTATTATATACTTGCTTGTTCGCAAATGATCCTGATAAAAAAGAGTAATCTTAACTCCAGAGTCTTATAGCAACTTTTAAAATCACAATCCAATACCAAACACTTTTTCTCTCATATTCTTAATTTTCACTAACCATACTTAAAATAAGAATTTTGAGAATTGGCACTAAATCAGCGATATTGTTTTTTGAACCTTGCAGAACAAATGGAGATTGTGAATTCGAAAGCAGCAGGGGAACTGCTAAACTGGGAGGACATTCAGAAGATGAAATACTCCTGGAACGTCGCCTGTGAGGTCTTAAGGCTCGCACCACCTCTTCAAGGAGCCTTCCGAGAAGCCATAACTGATTTCGTATACAACGGATTCTCAATTCCAAAGGGCTGGAAACTATATTGGAGTGCGAACTCGACACATAGGAACCCGGAAGTCTTCCCAGAGCCCCTGAAGTTCGACCCTTCTCGATTTGAAGGGTCTGGACCTGCCCCTTACACGTTTGTGCCTTTTGGTGGGGGGCCTAGAATGTGCCCCGGGAAAGAGTATGCGCGTCTTGAAATACTAGTATTCATGCATCACCTTGTGAAGAGATTCAGGTGGGAAATGATGATTCCAGATGAGAAAATTGTTGTTGATCCAATGCCGATTCCTGCTAAGGGTCTTCCAATTCGCCTGTTTCCTCACAAAGCTTGATCTATCAATTAAGTCACGAATTACACTCGCTAGCATAGATTTATATTTCATATACCTTAGTAATGTTATTTAAGTTTTGGATTTTGTGAGTTTTATATTAATCTACTCTTGTATAGATACCTTAATTTGGGTAAATGATTTGGTTATGTTCATATGAAATACCGACTCGTACAATTTTGTTATTATAAGTCTCGTGTTGTTGAAACAATATTAGAATTTTGAGATCATTTATAAGTTAATTCTTATAAATCTTGTGCTGTTGAAATTAAGTGATACCGTGGAAGAAAATTATTTTTAATTTCGAAGTGGATGATGTATTGAGGATAATATATGATTAGTTATATATAAAAATTTGTGAAAGTTCAATTTTTTGTGAGAGTTCTACAATATTATATATTCATTGTACGACGTTGTGTATTGTATACTTTTATCTATTTGTAAATTATATATTGTTGTATATTAATTGTACGGTTGAATTATTTTGTGTGGAACTCTCAAGATTTTCTAGAATCTCAGGAGAGTTTTTCTTAGTTATATGGTTTGGTCAAGCTATTTTGTTGATGTGTTTGCTCATGCCATGAGGACAGAAAAGAACAAAAAGGGACTAGTGATCACATGGTAATTTTTAGAGTATTAATACAAATTACTAGATTTCACAACTCTTTACAAGTTCGAACTTTAATAAGATTAAATTCATCCATAGTATCAGAGCCATGCAAGTCTCCAACGAGCATCGGTCATGTCTCTCCTCTTTTCCCTCAATGCAATCAATTCCCACTTAATCGGTTTTGTCTTCTTCTTTCAAATCGATTCCCACTGTTCTTTCAGTTGAAGTAATCATGAATCGTTCTTTGATCGATCTTCTCCTAGAATCAATTCTCACTTACTTAGGATTTCTCTTCTTCTTTCCAATTGATTCCCACTGAATCAATTTGCCTCTTCTTCCATTTTGATTTCACCTGAATCGTTCTTCCAATTCGATTCTCTCTCTTTCTCTTCTTTTTGTAATCGCCGGTGGTTTCCGCCCGCAATCGCCAGTGCCACTTCATGAGATCGCCATACTCCTCTTCATGCGATCGCCAGTGACAACTTTGCAATTGCCAGTGACCATCGTCTTTATACTCTGATCAAACAACCAGCTGTGGTCGATCCCATTTTGTGTTCAAAGAGTTTTCTTCAATATGTCGAACCTATCATTTGATCAAACTACCCATTGTTTCCGATCCCCTCCCATATCTGAAAAGTTTTCTTCAATCTGTCGAACTTTCTTCTATCATCTTCTCCTCCGTCGGCATCTCCATGCAATCGCGTACGTCTGCAACTCGCACTTGCCTACAACAATTGGTTGCAATCGTTGTTCTCCTGTCCAGCGGTCGCTCCGACCTATTTGATCTTTATCGATCCACCTCTTGCAATTGCTCGTGATCGTCCATCGCCCTCTTCTCCGCGGTCAATAGCTCTATCTATGTATGATCACTTGTTGATCCTTCTTTGTCCAGTCGCAACATTCGTAAACCTCCCATTTTGACTCTGGGGGTGTGATAGATTATGTAACTATTAGTTAGAAATTAGATAATATCATATAGCTTAACAATTAGTGTTATATTAGAATTATAATTGTAGTATAACTCTAGTTCTAATCTTATTATATTTTAGTCTTCGAATCTTGTATTATATATATAGAACATTAAGATTATTTAGGAAAAATATCAAAACAAAAATCCATTGCCCACTCTCTAGCTCAAACTATCTATGAGTCAAGAAAGAAGCGGAAAACGGCTAGCGGTCGGTGAAATAGAGGGGGAGAACTAGAAGCGGGCGGTGAAGTAGAGGGCGGAGAACCGTTAGCAGTCGGTGGTGCAGCGATAGCAGGCAATAAACAAGATGGAATACCTCTGGTTCAGGTAGAAGAACACTAAACACTTGTTCTTTGCTACTCAAATGGAATCTAATGGAGTTTGTTAAAGAGGATGCCAACATTGAATTGAAGCTTTTGGTGTTCAACTAGCACATTTTGTT
>JAYMSP010003690.1:0-18831 GCA_036897095.1 Plantago elongata
ATATATATATATATATAAAAGTTATTTTGAGACCAGTACAAACTAGTTTGCCATCTATAACCACAAAGTAAACGACACTGAAAGTTTTACATTTTCCTCATATTAAGGAAAATAAAATTTTGATATAATTCCGAAAAGTTATAGGTGTATGTTATTAATTACACATATCTAAAGGGTCAAACCTTGACCTGTTGGGATTGAAACGTTACAAAAATGATATAAAAATTATATGTTGAACTTATCTAAATATTTGAATAAGGAGAGTATATAATTGGACAAAATTTATAACACAAACTCTAAAAAATACAGTGTATATTTAGAGATGACTCATGTTAACAATAAAAACACCAATATTATTAATTAAAACGTTTATATTGTTAATGAAATAATTATTAATTATTATAATATGAATAAATGCTAATATTGAGAATATAATGTTCTGATTAATAACATCAATGATTTTTTTAATAATATAAATCGTATATAAACAAATTATAATTAAAAGACCGTCTCTTAAAAGACTTCCTAGGGTGTATTTGAAATTCACCTAGACTTATAAAATCCTAATTAATAAATTTATTACTCCCTCCGTACCGAAAACTTCATACATTAAGGTTGTCGCGTAGTTTTATGTGAAAAGTTAAAATAATAATAATAAATAAAGAAGGTGAAAAAAAAAGTACTTTTAGTGGCAAAATGTGTAATTTAAGTGTTTTTATTATTTTCTAGTGTTGTGGTTACTTTTATTTTTAGTAATGTATGAAGTTCTGTAAAATGGATAAAAATAATAAATGTATTAAATTTGAAACGGAAGGAATATAAATTAAAAGTTGTATAGTTAATCAATATAATATACTGATAAAGTTTATTTTCATCTATCCGGGTAATCATTGATCTTAGATCCTAGGTGCATTTTGTCCACAAGACGTCCTATGGACCACTTTTTTGTTCTTGATGACATAAAATCTAAGCACCTTAATGATTATGAACAAGAAAAAACAACTAATTTGTCATGTCCTTATTGCAGTTGCACATTTCGCAAAGAACATGTGAAAATTGATACAATGGGAGCTAATTATGCATGGGACTCGACCCGAAATATTAGTGGAAATGCAATAAATATTGAGAATATTATACTCCTAATAACGTGACCTTTTACTAATTATGTTGTTTTCGGCTTTGTACTTTCGACCCAATGTAATTCGTGGAGTAAAGCCATTTAATTACATTTCTAATTGTTAATTGTTATTTGGGGGGATGGGCAGAAGCACTAAAAGGTTGCACATAAAATTTTCATAGATGGAAGAGAAATCCATACTACTTTTTCTCCATATAATAACTAGAATACCGTGATACGAATGTGGAGTGTATTTCAAATACGTTTAGATTGTGATTGTGAGATTGAGCTGATTGGTATAGAATTTGAATGGGCATTTGGATGGATTTTGGTGAAATTGTGTTTGGAATGGAATTGAAATGGAGGTATTTGAAGTGTATTTTAGGCCAAATCACTGTTCATCGAGTCAAATGGACCGATTACAATTGTTTTCCAAACAGCTCGTGAAATTATTTTAGAAAACTATAGTTAACAAGCAGATTCATAAAATTGAGACAAAGTCGATCGTGATATTCACACGAATAGATTGTGCACCAGAATTTGCCTTAAAAAACCATAATTTTAACAAGCAGATTTATAAAATTGAGACAAAATCGGTCTTTGTCCACGCACTTTTTATTTGCTTATATTATTACATTGAAATATATATCTTCTTAATCAGAGACTAGCTAGAAGATATTACAATACTTGTATTATTGGTAAATATAAGTAAATTACAATTAACCCAAATTAATATAATCAATCAAAGACAAGAACATTTGCATTTGCGAGGTGCTATGCATTCACCCTTAGCCGTATAACCCTGGTTCCTTGCACATGCAAGGAAACATTTCGTTTTATCACAAGGACCAGGTGTATCAACTATTAGGGTATAGCAGTTAGCAGACTCAACAGCTCCTTCACCTGCATTTAGAAAAAAATTGAACCCAAAAAATAATAAAAAAGCACGACGATAAATAACTAGAAAATTTCACATATAAATTAAGTGAGTGTGTAAGATACTTAAAAAAGTTTAAGAGAATTTCATAAAAAAAGACCATTATTTAAACAAATTAAGAAAAGAAAATAAATTATGATGCTTACAGTTCTCAAATGTCATCATCGACATAAGAAGCAGGGCCAAAATTAGTACAAAACCATTCATTTTTGCTAGCAAATGATGAATTGGTTTACACTTGGATGTTGAAATGTTACACAATTTGTATGTCATAAGCTTCAACCCATATAAATGATTATATAAGCAGAAATATAACCATAAATTGGAAACATCAATTTATTTTTCTTGTACATTTATAGGATGAGGTAAATTGTAGTAACAATATAATGGCAAAGCTCCATCAATGGAGTATGTTTTTGGGCTCGATTGAATATCAGATTCGAAAACATCTTCAACTTTGAAAGAACTGGGAAAGATTGACTGGTGAATGGGAAATAATTGAAGAATAAAATCTTTGAGCTTTATCAGCATAAGCATGGGAAAAAAAGTTTAATACTACTTTTTTTTTTTTATGAGTTTACGACGTAAGAAAATTCAATGTTTTGGACGGGATTTAGATGGACTTTTCTATGGTGAGGCAGACTTTCACCATGCCTGATAACATATAAAAATTTAAAAAAATTAACATATTTATTCCGTTATATTTCAAAATACTAAAATAAAAAATAGGTAATTCTAAGAAAATATTTTTTTATTTTTAAAAATATTTTAAAAGGTAAATTTTAATTTTTTATTAATATTTACATTTTTTTAAGTTAAATATTCATATGATGATAGGGCGATCGCCTTACCGCTTTGGTGACACCCCATCACCCTTCCGCTTTATACATATTTAAATTAAAAAATATAAATATTAATAAAAAACTAAAATGTTTTTAAAATACAATAATATTCTTTTAGAATTTTTACATGTTGTTAGGCAGAGCGAAGGTCTGCCTAACCGTAAAAACTATGATTTGGATTTATTAATAGACTAGTTTTGATATTGTTTTTGTCTGGATTGTAATCAACCTATTACTTTATTTGGTGTGAAAAATAAGGAAGCAAGTTTTTAGTTTCAGAATTAAATGGTTCAATTTTTATTTAGTTTCATTGACATTTTATAGGAAAATTGTACTGAGGACTTAAAATTATCATAATTTTAGGTATATAAATTGGATATTGAATAAGTAGGAGGGGTTAATCACAATTTATCTTTTAAAACCTGAATTTTCGGAAAAATGAAAATTTTCATTGTTATATGCTCCACATCACTTTTAGCTTGCCGCATAGGAAATTTGATACAAAAACTTGTGAAAGCAAGTTTTTACGAGAGTCCTGAGAGTACTACAATATTGTATACTAATTGTGCAGCTTTGTGTTTAAATTGTAGATTTTTGTATATTAATTTATAAATTATGTATTGTTGTATACTAATTGTGCGATTGAATCTTTTTATTTGAGACTCTCAGGACTATCTGGACTCTCAAGAGTAGGGTTGCGCAACGGGCGTATACGGATCAATCCATATCCGGTCAAACGGATGGAAAAATAGTTCATCCGTTATCCAATCCGCTCCGAGCGGATTGGTTACGGATAAATCCGGCGGATATCCGTATCCGGTAAAAAAATTAAAAACAAAATCAATTTCTTCATAATTATTCCCCCCCCCCCCCCCCCCAATCATTCAATTTGCTGACGGAAACAATGAAGACGGCGGACGGAAACACGGACGAATGAAATGGAGAAGAGAAGACTAAAGATGGTGGCGGACGGAAACACAGACGAATGAAATGGACGGAAATAGAAGACAGAAGAGGTCACGGAGAAGAGAAGACAGAAGACGCGGCTGTGTATAGTAAGAGAAGACAGAAGACAGACAGACAGAAGATAGAAGACAGACAGACAGAAGATAGAAGACAGACGGAAACGCGTCGTATGGCAGACGGAGAAACACAGACGATATGGCAATGGCAATTGGCGGCTGTATATAGTAGGAGGAGGAGAGGAATGGAGAAGACGGAGGTGGCTGCTGTGTGGAGATGGAGACATAGATAGTTAGGTTAAATGGTAAAATAACAAAAATACCCCTGGTCTAACGGATAAACGGATATCCGCGGATATCCGGCGGATGTATCCGTTCAAAACGGATGAATGGAAAACCCCATTATGTAAAATTAGTTAAGAAAATGTAAAATGTCATAAACATGAAAAATGTTTAAAAAATATTTAATTCACCTCTTCTTCTTTATTTGAAACGACATTCTATTTTGGTGAGGATATTAATCGACATAATTAAAATCATTTAACATGACATAAGGTCATTTTACGTTTTTTTTCGCTTTCGTGATTTTATTTATTTATATTTCATGAAGTTTTTTCATATTTTTTTTAATGATTTATGTATTTTTATCATTTTTTATATTTTTATGTAATTAAATGAATTAATAATATTTTATGAAATTTATAGTTTTTTTTAGTTTTATATAATTTGAATGAATTTAATCATTTTATAAATTATTTAAAAAAAATAAATCAATTAAATTAATAAAAATCAATAGTCAAAAGTCTTACATGTCAATCCATATCATCATTTTTGTTTAAAAAATTGTCAAAATACTTCTTTTGAACGCAACGTTATTATAATATATCCTTTTTGAACGAATACATTCTATATGTACCAAAATGGTAGGCATACACTATACCCTTTTTTGAATTTTTGCCGGGCAAGATATGATGGAGTATTTTGTATACTACCTCTGTATTTAAAAGCGGTAAGTTTTAACTTTTCATTGTTAATAAAATTAGATTTTAATTACAAGATATTAAATTGTAATTGTAAAATCTTGAATTTGAACTATATAATGAAAAATTAGGTGTTTAGATTTTAGAACATGACTCTTACAAATGATCTTAAATGATATATTTCTAACGGAACATTCAAGACACATTAGATTTGGGATGGAAGAATATACATAAACATACAAATTCTAAATTTACAAAAACGTGCGAAAGTCTATACATCAACTATCAATTTTAAGCTTCTAATCAGAATCGAAGATACCCTCCATAAATCTGACCGGTCGGCACCCACATTTTACCTTTGGGTTGGACTATTGTTTTATACAGATGAAACCAACAACATTTGTACCAAAAAACATATCCCATTCACAATCAATCAAAGCTAGCTAAAAAGAATCAAAGAACAGAACTCTCATCATGACTCAATGAGTTGAACCAAAATATGTGGCTGTGATGTACTTGCCTGTTTCAAACAGAGGAAGTGAAGAACCAGATATACTATACCTACCTAGTTTAGGAATCAATTTATCTGATCATGCCAAGAAGACAGAAGAATTTACTTACATTAACAGATTTACTATAATACACACAATAATGCTACTCCTTTTGTCAGATACAGTCAGAAGTGCGATTCTTTGATCAAAGCCTTAATTAGTTGCTCTTTCCCAAGTCACGTTTCCTACACTGATCAAGCAAACCAATGATTCATGCAATTATTGGATCATGCATCCAACTTTTTGATTGCGATGTAACAATGTCATTTCTGCAACCCGCTAACATGATCATGGAGTAGTGTAGAGTAGCACAGTTCCTTTGCGATAACACTTAAAACTTATAACCGAGTTAGCAAATACTAGTTCGCACATAACTACAAGTCCACGACTTCTATTATCATGCTTTACAAATCATATTGTGCAAATGTTCAAGTGTTTTGTGTGTAATTATGCATTACATTTTACCTTTGAGAGACTTTGAGGAAGGTAAGTGCTTAAGTTTCTTATTGTGCCTCTTACTGATACAGTTAGTGCACAAATTCACAATTTATTATTATCCAGAATTCAGATTACAGAGTCACAATTCACGTATACAGATAGTTATAATCGTGCACGAAACAATTGCAACTTTTTTGAAATGATGCAGATAAAAAGTAGACACGTAAAACATCATCTTGGTAATAATTTCAGAGAAATGAAATGGTTTGGAACAGTGCCAGGACCATGAGAATGACCCTTCAAAGTGAGGGAGCTACCCCTCAAATAAGAAATGACAGAGACACCACAAAAGGGCAACTCTTGCCCTTGTTTAAAATACATGAATTCTGCTTTTATGTTTTGGAATTTAAGTATATGGAGTATTTGTTAATACTACAAGAGCACTCTTTTCCATGCATGAAGATGGTTCATGGATTTTTTTGTCTTTTCAGTAAGATGTGTGTATTGAATTTATCATTTATCTTTACTTTTTAAAGTGGAAGATCAAAAGCAAAGATCACTCACTTCTACTTTTACTTTTCAGCCCTCTCTTTAAGACTATTCCATCTTCTAATCTAATATAAAGCTCAAATACACATTTCCATACAGACAATGACCCCATTTCTGTAGGAGAAAGCAAGGGAGTAGAGGAATAAAGCACACAGCAAAGGAAAAGGAAAGCATCACTGGTTACATCTTCTTCCATGCAAGCTATTCAGACTACATAATTATATATTGATCATTTCTTTAGGAAAAAAACAGTGTAATGATTTATTAATTAGCATCATCTTTTACCTTCTGTCATATCCAGTACTGTTATAGCAGGCACATGTCCCAAGCTTTCTTTACCTGAAGGGAAAAAAGAATTAAGCCTTTGAAAGCTATTATAACTTATAAGGTGCATCAAAGTACACAAATTTAGTGTCATGTAACTCTGGATTTGGCTATAATATTCACTGATGCACATGAGCCATGCAAAACTTAGTAGTGGTATCCAAGAGACCAAGATTGTATAATTACTTCATGGTTATATACATGCATGCTTGCATTAAACCTGCAGAATCTTTAGGGATTTCTCGTAAACAAAACCGGTATCTTCTGATCATTTCCCAAAAATCATGTTTGTGCGGTATATATAATAATGTGGAAACGTAGATTAGCATGAAGTAGTAGAAGAGGTTGTAACCAAGTACGTATGCAACAGTCAAACAGAACACTTCGAACGAAGACATACAAGACAGTACATTTTTCAAAACTATAGCATAATGTCAACAAGATTAGATAATAATTAAGGATATAAAACAAGTGAGTGGAATATAATGATATAAACTCTTGCAATTTTTGCATGTTCTAGATTTTTTAATCATAACATCATATCAATTTGTGGGTGTAAATAGTTGATTACAAATCATTTCCAATGGTCAATTACTGAAAGCAAATTGTCCATTACATTCTATTAAAAGGGGGAAATCATGGTCATTATTCTTGGCTTCTTGCATGATCTATTTGGAAGGTTTAGTAGATCCGAAGGAAAACTCCTACACTGCGAGAATACATAAACCTTGTGCTTAAGAATGTTATAAATCCTAATTCAATAATACTTCTAAGTACTTAATGAGTCTTAATCTACTTATAATTCTAACAAAGAATGCTCTACATATGCAAAATGGAAGTGGGACATGCATGAAATGCGATTGATATATACAGATATGGGGCATCTTTTTGCCACAATTAAGATTTATGAGATTATCATAAACCCGGTCTAGATCAGAGGCCAACTCGTGTGCGGATGATATGGCCAATACTGGGTGGTCCACGGGCCCTTAGCTACACTCAGCACTCAGCCAATCTTCTTCCATGTAAATCAATAAAGAGAGAGGGAAAGAAAGAAAGAAAAAGAAGAAAAATTGTGCACTGCTCCTGGTAGGGGCACAGGTTCATGTCATGCTGAATCTGCAAACACTTTGGTTCCATATAATGGTCCCATAATTCTGATAATAGAGTATTTCAGTTGTTTTCATCTTTAACTAAAAAACACACTAGTACCTCCAAATAATGAAAACTACTACGCCAGGATTCAGCTCATATGTTGTCATTATCAAATTTTCAAGTCAATGATTCTACTGCATGAGAAGATCTCTAATAGTATCATGAATTGATTACACAAGTAACTACTTGACTTAATCTCACATGTGGTGATTATAGAACCATGATTATCATTAATCAGAATGTGAAAGCCAACTCAGCTATGTTGATTGCTAAAAAAAAGCTCCATTTCATCACCTCTCACTCAAAATAAAGGCTATCTCCATTGATTAAAGTTAAAGGGGTAATCTGGTCATATGAATAAAGAGGGAGCAAAAAAGAAAGTGATAGAATCACCTTTACTTTATAATCTTCAACTTTAAATTTTGTTATCCAACGGCTGTTTCTGCATCTGCTAGAAACCTTAGTTCACCATCATCCCTGTATCTCTTCCTTCATCATAAACTTCTGCAAAACAAACACTAATCCAAATTTAAACCCTCTCCGAAAGCTGAAAGAAAAAAGAAGAAAGTAAAGTGGATAAAAGGGGATGCTTAGCTTCTTCCTTGAATGTCAAGACTGCTTTTTCTCAAGATGATTGATTCCTTGGAACTGTATAAACTTGAACTTCTTCAGATTCCCTTTTTCCCCTTTTACGGAAAATCGATTATCGACCAGCCTCTTAAAATCCTATCTTTGTTCTTCCACACCTTCCAAACTCACTTTCCATGAAATATTTCCAAGAAAATATGTTCTCCTTCACTGTCCTCACATTAACATTACTCTCACTTGTAAACACTTCAGTCTCTTCCTCTCTCATTTCTGATTTCCACGCCTTGATTTCACTGAAACGGGGTTTCCAGTACTCCATTTCTGATACATGGAACTCTTCAAATCCCACCTCAGTCTGCTCCTGGAATGGAATCAAATGCTTCCATGGCAGAGTAGTCTCTCTCAACTTATCCAACATGAATCTTTACGGGTCAGTTTCCCCTGAAATATCGACCCTAGACAGCCTGATAGAGCTTTCAATTGATGGTAACAACTTCACTGGTGAAATCAAGATAGAGAACATGAACTCTCTCCGGTTTGTCAACATATCGAATAACGAATTCAGTGGCAGTTTGGATTGGAACTATTCAAGCATAGCAAATTTGGAAGTTCTTGATGCATACAACAACAATTTCTCCGCATACCTTCCCACCGGAGTTGTAAGCTTGAAGAATTTGAAGCACTTGGAGTTGGGGGGAAATTACTTTTATGGAGGAATCCCGAAAAGTTACGGCAACTTGGCAGCATTGGAGTTCTTGTCATTGTATGGGAATGACCTTGAAGGGATGATTCCAAGGGAGTTAGGAAATCTAACCAACTTGAGAGAGATTTACTTGGGGCCTGAAAACGTATACAAGGGTGGTATTCCGAAGGAGCTTGGAAAGCTAATAAACTTAGTCCACATGGATATTTCAACCTGCGAATTGGATGGTTCAATACCACCGGAGTTGGGAAACTTGAAGGCACTTGACACATTGTTTTTATATCGCAATCGCCTCTCAGGTCCAATCCCGAAGGAACTAGGCAACTTGACAAACTTGGTGAATCTTGATCTTTCTCTCAATGCATTGACAGGAGAAATCCCATATGAGTTCATCAATCTCAAGCAAATCAAGCTGCTAAATCTATTTGTGAACAGATTGCACGGCTCAATACCGGACTTTGTTGCTGATTATCTCGAGTTGGAAACTCTTCAACTCTGGACAAACAACTTCACGGGCATCATACCCAGGAATCTAGGCGGCAACCAGAAGCTGCAGTTATTGGATCTGTCTTCAAACAAGCTCACTGGTATAATCCCTGAAAACTTATGTGCCTCCAAACAACTTAGTGGCTTAATTCTCCGTGTTAATTTTCTGTTTGGCTCATTACCACAGGACTTGGGCACATGTTCAAGTCTTGTTAGGGTGAGGTTAGACCAAAATTACTTGAATGGTAGCATTCCGAGTGGCTTTATTTACCTGCCAGAGTTAAATTTCTTTGAATTGCAGAACAATATGTTGTCTGGTTCCCTCTCAGAAAATAGTAACTCTTCATCCAAGCAAACTAATCTAGGTAGAATAAACCTGTCAAATAACCAACTCTCAGGATCCTTGCCTTCATCCTTGTCTAACTTTTCTTCCCTTCAAGTACTTTTGCTCAGAGGTAACAAATTTTCCGGTCCAATACCTCCGTCCATAGGCAAGCTTCATCAAGCAGTGAAGCTTGATTTAAGCCAAAATTTGCTTACCGGTGCAATCCCCCCTGAGATCGGCAACTGTGTCAGTCTCAATTATCTGGACTTGAGCCAAAACAACCTTTCCAGCTCAATACCACAGGAAATATCCAATATCCGAATCTTGAACTTCTTGAACCTGTCAAGAAACCATCTGAATGAGGCCATACCACAGTCAATGGCCTCCATGCAGAGTTTGACCACGGTGGATTTCACATTCAATGACCTTTCGGGCAAGCTACCGGAATCAGGCCAGTTTTTAGTCTTCAATGCTTCTTCCTTTGCTGGCAACCCTCAGCTCTGTGGATCCCTACTACACAACCTTTGTAATCACACAACCACCACAAGTCAGCCTGGAAAACCTCGTAACTCATTCAAGCTTATGTTCGCCCTTGGCTTACTAACAATGTCTCTGGTATTCGCAACGGCTGCTATCATCAAAGCCAAGTCATACAAGAAAGCCAGCTCAAACACTTGGAAAATGACTACCTTCCTAAAGCTCGAGTTTGCAGTTTCTGACATCCTAGAATGCATCAAAGATGGAAATGTGGTCGGAAGAGGAGGAGCTGGGATTGTCTACCATGGAAAAATGCCTAACGGTATCGAAGTTGCTGTGAAGAAACTGCTGGGCTTTAACAGCATCAACAAGCACGACCACGGGTTCAAAGCCGAAATTCGTACACTAGGAAACATCAGGCACAGGAACATTGTGAGACTCCTCGCATTCTGCACGAACAAGGATTCAAACCTCCTCGTGTACGAGTACATGAGAAACGGGAGCTTAGGGGAGTCACTTCATGGGGAGAAAGGCGGATTCCTAAGCTGGAGCATGAGGTACAAAATCGCACTGGACTCAGCTAAAGGCTTATGCTATCTACACCACGACTGCTCGCCTTTAATTGTTCATCGAGATGTCAAGTCAAACAACATACTGCTCGATTCTAGCTTTGAAGCCCATGTTGCCGATTTCGGCTTGGCAAAGTTCTTAGCAGATGGTGCTGCCTCTCAATGTATGTCAGCAATTGCTGGATCCTACGGTTACATTGCTCCAGGTAATTCTCCAAACAAAACCTCGCACTTAATTTTCAGTCACAAACCCACATTCTATATCAACAAAAACATAGTATTAACTAATTTCTCAACATGAAATTGCAGAATACGCTTACACATTACGAGTCGACGAGAAGAGCGACGTGTACAGCTACGGAGTAGTCCTCCTGGAGCTGTTGACAGGTCATCGACCAGTAGGCGATTTCGGTGAAGGAGTGGATATAGTGCAGTGGATCAAGTGTTCGACGAATTGCCGCAGAGAAGAAGTGAGTCGTATAATCGACCCGAGGCTAAATGCGGTACCTAAAGACGAAGCAATGCACGTGTTCTTCGTTGCAATGCTTTGCATACAAGAGAACAGCATCGAGCGGCCAACGATGAGGGAGGTGGTGCAGATGTTGTCGGAGTTTCCTCGTCGATCGCCGGAGGTACAGCCGTCGTCTTCGAGTTACAGATCACACCAGAAGAAATCGAAAACTGATGAGAAAATTCGACTAGATCATCTGGTTTGAATTTGAATTCTGGAGCAAACGGAAGGTTTTTTTGGCGCCCTGTGATATTTTAATATGGTTTTGGTTTTTTTGGGTTATAGTTTATGCTTAGTTTAGATTTTACTTTTGTTTTACTTTTTTAGGTTGAGAATTTTGATAAGTAGGAGGAAATAACTCTATATGTAATGCTTATGTTCTAGTTTCATTCTGAAACTTTTGTACCATAGGATGGGTATAGTGTACATTAATGGGATGAATTGAGATTTTAGATTTTGGGATCTCTTTCTTATACTTTAAATTTTTCAATGGCATTCCTCTCTTGGTGAATTTTATTTGCTACGTAAAATCATCGTCTTGACGAATTCTATTTCATACACATAAGTTTCAAAGCATCAGTGCGATAAAACTCAATTAAGATATTGATCTTCACCTACATAGACAAATAAATGTATTGAGAATTTGAGACACACAAGAAGACACAACAGTTGATATACCCTCGAGTGCATACTTATGGTCGGAGTCTCGGAGTCGGATACAACGTCTTGAGGCATGAAAATCATAATTGTCTTCCATCCGGAAAGCACAAGTAGAGCCTTGAGGTATCAGTTTTGAAAACTGATGTTGCAGCCATGTTTTCCCATTATCATCTCCAAGTTTTTTGCATTCTTCAAAATGGACTCTGCCAGTCCCAAATCAGACGGACTCATCTTCCCATTGCGTCTAGCATATCTGAATTTCTTCGGGTGATACCGGATACACTTTGGCACATTTGGAAAACCAGCAGATTTTGGGAAAATCCAAAAAATATCCAGGCTAATTGATTCAAGATACGGAAATAAACGAAGAAATTTCATTAGCACCTTACCAGGCAAACAACCTTCAACTATTTCGACTTCTTTCAACCGAGACTTGACATATACATCAAGCATTGATTTTGCTTCCACCAGGCACTACAATAAACAAAAACTTACGAGTCATGATTGAGAATAATACATAACATAATCGAGACAATTAGTTAAGAGATTAGCAATAGAAAAACAACTAAAAGCCTAAATCTAAAACTAGACACAAGTTCAATTTCTGCAAAGAGATATTCATAATGTTCCATGCGCTTAATGAAACTACAAGCATAGAAAGTCTGTCAGGTTCTCTCACTGCTGTTTATAGTGCTTGAAGGTAAAAGTCGAAATAAAATTTTAAACTGCAACCAAACTAAACACATTTAGAGGACAGTTTGATGGAGGAGTAGAATTACACCAGAAGAACTTGAGTAGATAATCTTAAACACCTCAAATTACGAAATCCCTTCAATATTGTGCAAGCCCATTGACCAAAAATGCCACATATCCGGTGATCAAGATATGCATGAGTAACCAAGGGAGCATTTAGAAGAAACTTGAGGACCAACTTTTTGCGTGACTTGCTAGTGAATCTAATCAACTTGGGTGCCTCGATTTCAACACAATCTAAATTGATCCATTTGCAGCATTTCAGTTCAAGAACTTCCAGAACAGGGAAACTCAATATTATGTTTCTAGTGTTATGATATTCCCCATTCTCTATCCGCACACCAATGAGACACAAAGTCTTGAGGCTGGAAAGGGATTCCTTCCGGAAACACGTAAAGTGCATTTTAAACTAAGCTTCACCTGTCAGTGTTGTCCATCTGGAAAAGGGATTGTGGTGAGAGTAAGACGGTATCAGATTTAGGAGTTGTCATAACAAGATTCTGAACACCACGCCTCAAAATGGCAGCTGTCCACTCCTCTATTTTGTGCTTAGCCGGGACAGAATATCAGTAATAAGACAATCCGGTAAATTACTTATACGATCTTCTTTGTGGGTCTTACGTACGTTTCTTCCTTGGAGATATTGTGAATTTGTGATATCTGTATCCATAATAACTAGATTCAGGTATACGTAAGAGAAACGAGCATACAAAAACTCAATTGGAATTGAGGAAATCGTAACCAAACACTCCGAATATAGTTTAACTAACAAACAGAGCTAGCAATTGTTATTATGTGTAAAAAGGAGCTGCAAAACGAAGAATCATATACTATATATATAATCTTGGGAGTCATTCATAGCTTGTCGTGTTTGAGTAGTTTGCAGCTGATCAGGCTGTAATATACGCTCCATCTTCCTGCAGTCACCGATAGGACATAACATAGTAGTATAATGTAATAACAGAGCTAGCAATCATATCACATACATTACAATTATAATTACAATGTACATATATAGGAGTAATTATCAGAGTAGCAAAAAGCAATAACCTTCAGCTCATCTTATTAATCAAAATCCCCAATTTATTTAGAACTATATAAAATTATAAACCCTAATTTTCTCTCTCAAATTTTATGCAAAATTCAAATTCATACCTTATAGATGCAAGACTTTTCTGTTAGAGTCCGTTTGGTTGGATGTTTTATAGTGGTATTTGGAAATTCCTTGAATTTCAAGTCAGTACAATTTGTTCTTTGAAATACCATTTAAAAATACCGATCTAAAGTGGGTAATTTATATTAGATATTTCGTCATAAAATTCATTTTTTATATTATTAAGAATATAACCCTCCGAAATTTAGAACCTTACGTCTTCTTCTTTTTTCCTACGCATTCTTCACGCCCTCTGCCAGTTGCACCTTTTTCTTCTTCAACACCGTGTTAAAGGTATCTTCTTTCTTACGGCATCTGCTTATGTTTAACAAAATATATTCTAATTGTTTTCTATCTTTGAAATAATTAATTAATCTACCATTTAATTAGCATGCATCACTTGCAGACACTTGTTTTGTGCATTATTCAATTAAGACAAACACATATTAATATAGTAATTAATTAACAAAAAGAATTCACAAATGACACTTTCATTGAGTAGTTAACATGTTTTATGTTAGTTAGCTTCTGGATAGTAATTCTAAATAGATTTTATATATTACTTATGTTAAGGGTCATGATATAAGATCGGGATTCAAATTTCACGTTAAAAAAAAGAAAAAGACAATATGAATGAAGTTGCAAGACGAGTTGTGGAGAAGTCAAAAAAAATATTTAATCAATTTGATAAGATTTTAGAATTGTAAAAATTTTAATTAAAATAATAGCAAAAGGATATTATAGTACGTTATAAGAAAACTCAAAAAATATTATTTATACGAAGTATGGTATTTCAATTTCAAATATCATGTATGTTAAATGATACCAAACATAATTTTTGCACTGAAATACCAATTAAATTACAATGATTTGTTATTGGGCTTAAATACCATGAATTTGTGAGTAGCAAATACCATATTGAAATCAAGCGGTCTATTAATGTCGTCGTCTTATTATATTTTTTCTTTAACAACAGTTTAGAACTGAAACCCAGAGTCGAACCGATTGAGGGACCTCAAATTCAGCACGCCCTTAAATAAAGTGCCATATTGTACGTAGATGGATTTTTTTTCATTTTTTTGGGTAAAGAAGACGGTTCGTCCTTAGGCACTCTTTACCACTAACTTTTCAGTTAATTTTTTAGTTCCATGAGCTTGTTTTGATAAAAAAATCTCGTTATGTGAATGCACAACTTTTTAAAGAAGCTAGTTGAGTAGCTGGTTTGAGAAGCTAATCAAGTTAACTTGTTAAAAAAAACTATCTGACCAGCTACCAGCTAGCTTTTTAGTCAGTTGATCAACTAGCTTTTTATTTAGTTTTGCTAGACAGAGCCTTAGACTATATCATACTCGTACAGATAGATCGGAGTTGAGTCCAAAAAAACATCTTCGTCCAAATTAAACCAAGCTAACTTATCTATCCGCAACGAGGTTAGTCCTCCTACCAATGTAGCTCCAAGTCCCATGGTAGATGCAAAAACTTGTGGCAATCTTCTAAAAGAGATATAGAGAGTGGATGAGTCACCATTAGCTCTTTCTTGTCCAATATTAGTTCTACTGCCTCAAGTGAGTCCATCTCGACTTTTATCTTGTGGTATCGTCGTCTTTCCCAAGCATGTTCAAGGCCTCTCTTCAAACCTTGGGGTTCAATCATTGTTGCTGAGGTTCCTTGTGTTCAAGCGGCAAAACCCCAAATCCAATGCCCATGATCATCACGTAAATTTCCATCAACATAAAAATTTCACCTATACCTTACCAGCTGCTGGTTTCTTCCAATATTTAGGTGCAGACATGACCATCTTTGGCATCTGGTTTTAGCATTCCGAGCTCAATTGTTGAATACGAAATACAAGAGTCCCACAAATCTGCTGGGTTTACCATTCATTGAAACCTCACCTACTTATGCCAGAGATCTTAAATTTTACTTTTTCCTAAAAAAGACATTTAATTTTTTCATTAAAATTACATTTTTCTTCACATTTTTTACCTTTTCATTACTTTAAAACTTCTTCACATAAAATTGACAACGGAAACTGGATTTCTCAAAACCCACAAATCTGCTGGGCTTCAGTACAAGACCCAGTCCAATAATGCAACAAGCCCATGTTCTAATGTTTGATGTCCACCACAAGTGGCTCATCCTATTCCATTTCATCTTAATTAATCTCATTTGTTTTATCCGTTAATTTAATTAAGTTGTATAATATGAATTCTAATGACAAAATTATGTGAATACTAGAATAGTACCTTTATAATTAGAATTCCATTCATATTTTATCATTTCATACCACTTGATCCTCGTTTTATAAGCCGCCCCCATGTTTCGTATGTATATTAACTTATGTACCGTTTCTCATAATTATTAATTACAATTGAAATTCTAAAATTTCCTTGTAATTTATATACCTTACACGACAGAAACTTAAATGAATACAAAGTAAGATTTGTCAAAAAAGATCATGATCAATATTACTTTTTAAATAATTGAGTGTTGCATTATCGATTACAAAAAAATAAAATTACTAGTGAATTCATTTCCACAAATTCGTTAGCAAACTTAACTCAATTTCACCTTTTTAGCCTTTCATTACTACATTAATTCATTAAAAAGTTGCTTATTCTCAATGTATAATTTGTAGTGGTGAAAATTATAAATAATAATCCAAGTTTAAATTCCCCAAAACCAAATGTCACACAAAAATGGAGTTGTTAGCCCAAAACCACATCAAATAAATGGTCCAAATCGAAATGGAATCCCAAAGCCCCAATTGCAAGTAGAGATGGTAATGGACCGGGCCGGGTTTATGGAGGCTCGTTTTGGCCCGGGTATATCTTCATAGGCTCACGTCCGGCCCATGGCCCTGAACTGGCATGGAACTTGGGCCCAGGCCCAAGCTCTGTATGGACCGGGCCGGACTTGTTCGTGGCTACGTTTTTTTAAATGATTAGAAAAATTGTTGTTTACATACATGAATAATTATGTCATAGTTACATGTAGCATAGTCGGTTAGAAGTCTTTAGACATTTATTCCCAAGACCAAAGTTCAATTCTTATTTTAACGATTTATTTTCATAATTTTTGAAACATACTTACCTTCATTTTAATAGGATACGATTATACAACAGTCATTATATACATTATATTTAACTCATTTCAAAATAATTATATGTACTATTATATTTTATGTTACATATTATATATAACATAATTCATATTCATATTCAATATCACTTTCATCTTTATGTAAAACTTTAGAGCTAAGCTAAGCATCTTAATACTAGTATATGAAAGTGTATATTTAAATATCAATTATATATTGTGAAGTGTAAATTTATTAAAACATTTCAAGGATGTCAAACGTATATCTTAACTAATTGAATACTTATAATTAGATGTATGGATATTATAAAAATACATAGTTTGTGTATATATACAATGGGCTAGGCTTCATGGGCTCAAAGGCAGGCCTGGGCCAGAGTCAATGGGCCTAAAATTATGTCCAAGCCCGACCCATGGTTGACTTTGGGTCGGGTCAAAACCCGTTGACGGGGCCGGGTAGGCCAAATTGCCATCCCTAATTGTAAGACCCAAAAATGAAATTCGAATTTGTACTTAAAGCTAGAATTGAGCTCAAAACGCACTGAACCAAACAAACTTGAGGGACCTAGACCATGACCGCCGATTTCGTTTGATGAAAACCTTAGAATCGAAGACGAAACTGCAGGGTTAATTTTCAAAAATACAACCGTCGATTTCGGTTCTAGAACCGGAACCATGCGATCTGAACCACAAAAACGCATCTTAATTTTATCTTTTCTTAATTTGTTAAATTATATACTTGTCAAAAAATTACACACTAAGTAAAATCTTATTTAAAGAGTTGTTGATTTATATAAGGTGTATTACATATATTATTCCTTTTTTGGAACATTTATAATAACTGTGTTTGTACTTTCTTCTATCATCATGTAATTTCAACGATTGCTAATTACTATGGTTCAACCAATCATGGGATGCGTCGTTGACATTATTCAGGTGTTGCCTTTTCGACCGGGTACAACAACATTTGAAGAAAGAGGAGAAGAAACAAGAGGGAGTCAAGGACATGAATGGAGAGGGGAGCAGAGGAACGGAAACAAATGTAACATTGAATCAAGGTGATATAAAAACAATACTAGCACTCTTCATAAAGAAGTGCAGATAACAACTGTGCAGCTTAAAGCTGAATACAACATAATGAAAGAGTTCATTGTGAAGCAAGATGATGAATTAAGCAGGTTGAAGCAAGAATTCACGAAACAAAAAATTGAATGCCCGCAAAATGAAGGAAGAAATTGTTGGACAAGGAGCTCAAGTCGACAAGTTGGAGGAGGAATTTAAAATAAAGGGTGATGAACTCATCAAGGTACTGGAAGAATTCTTGAAACAAGAATTGAAGGAAGAACTTTCAAACAAGAAGTTGAATACAACAAGCTGATTTATAATGTAGAGCTAATGTATGACTTAGAACCATAAGGTATGTCAGCAAGAAGCTTTGGACGCATGTAGCTTGGTGTACCCACAACCGAGAATCAGATCGAACAAAAGGATTAAGTAAATTGTCTGTAAAAAAGGAGAGCACAAAGAATTTTCCCCATAGAAGCTATATTTACTTACGGAGCAAGCAAGATCGTCAGAAGTCAATACTTTAGCAAGGCCAAAATCACCTAAAAATAATAAAAATATTAAGTAAATAAAGTTGAACAAATGAA
>JAYMSP010003691.1:0-18830 GCA_036897095.1 Plantago elongata
TATGAAATAATTTTGGAGATGTAGCGAATAATATTTTGGCATTTATATATATTTTGGATTTTCGTTACGATCCTTGATGTTCGGACCAGATCTGGGGCGCTACAGGCCCTGGGAAAAGTTAAAGTGCCATTTTCCTCGTCTTAAATTCCAGTATCTATTTCAACTTCCTTATCTATCTGTCTAATGTTACTTTGGCTATGCGACGTTACACTGACTAACCCGACCTGAGTGCTAATTGCGATTATTTGACTAGCATGGAATTTGTCCAAACTGAATTTTGAGTGTATCGTGACCCCGACTTGATATCCTGTTATTCCTGTTATCCCGTGATAGTGAATCTGAGTGAACCAGTTGAAACCTGAATTCTGATCGCATCGTGATTCTGACTTGTTTGGTTAAGATTGAGTCTGTTGGAACCAAAATTCTACACGTGTCTTGATTCTAGCGTATTAGGGCAGTCGCTAAGTGCCATGCGGAGCAAAGTGCTACACCGCATATTAATGGTGGGAGCCACCACTCGAGTCCGTAGGGGCCACCTCTAGAGGACTAGCCTATATTGTTTAATGATCCTGGCAGTCGCTAAGTGCCATGCGGAGCGAAGTGCTACACCGCGTATTCACGGTGGAAGCCACCACTCGAGTCCGTTGGGGCCACCTCTAGAGGACTAGCCTATATTGTTTAATGATCATGTCCTGTCATTCCACAATATCGTGACCCTGACTTGATATCCTGCTATCCCTGTTATCTCCTGAAATTGCATCTTAATCATATTCCGTTATTGCCCATGAAATGCATTGCACGAAAAACGATTTCAAAAGCAACCACCTTATTCTTGAAAAACCTGGGAAACCAGCCTGCCTGCTGAACTATTCAAACGGTCCTACCCGGATTGTATGGGTCGCACACCCCAGTCCGATGATTTGACCGATACCTGAACTGTCCGGATTGTATGGGTCGCATGCCCCAATCCGACTATTTAACCGATACCTGATCCGTCCGGATTGTATGGGTCGCATGCCCCAATCCGATGATTTGCCTGATACCTGATATGTCCGGATTGTATGGGTCGCATGCCCCAATCTGATAATTTGCCTGATACCTGATCTGTTCGGATCTTATGGGTTGCATGCCCCAATCCGATGATTTTTCCTGATACCTGATCTGTCCGGATTGTGTGGGTCGCATGCCCCAATCCGATGATTTGCCTGATACCTGATATGTCCAGATTGTATGGGTCGCATGCCCCAATTTGGTTATTTGATCCCGCCTGCCTGTTAACGTTGTTTTTCCCCATTTGTTTTTGAAAATTTACTTGAACAACTTGTGGTGGTTTGCTATACGGATTATGTTCATACTCGCATTTCATGCATGCTTGATTATCCTCACTGAGTCGTATGACTGACACTCTTTCGTTTCAATAATCCTTTTCCCAGGAAAAGAGCACGAGGAGAGGTCCGGGTAGATAGACTGACAGAGTGTAGTCACAGTGTACCGCTGCCACTTGTTAATGCGTGTGTGTTTTATTATCGGATGAGATATATTATATTTGAGTCTGTAATGACAATATTTCTTTGGATATATTGATGTATTTGGAAGTCGACATATTCCTTGACGTCCGGACCAGGTCGGGGCCTTATAATGTTTATGTTCTATTTTTTGCCTTTTGCTATATTCTTGTGTATTTTTGTATGTAAACTGTCTATTATTGTATTTTTAATGTGTATATCTTTATTTTGTTTGTAGTATTATTTGTGTATGCTTGCTGGTATTTTTGCGAGTCAAGAGCTGAAAGACAGTTTCGACGAAGATGAGTCAAAGAAATTTGTATTGCAGGCATTTGATGGTTTTATTGAGGATAATCTTGCTGATATTAGAGGCTTTCTTCAAACTGTTCGGATGGTAACTTATTTTTTTTTTACTCTTGTTCCTATTCTAAGTTATTTAATTTTTTCGTAACCTTTCCTTTTTGGTTTTGTGCTTTTCATAGTTCTTTGTCCCTATATACTTTATGAGGAGCGTGAGCATTATTCATGTTGTGTTGTTAACCTTGACCTAAGGAGGATACAACATTTGGATAACCTTTCACCTCGCAATGTTGGTGATGTATACACATTGATGACTACTTTGGTAGGAATTTTTTTTCTTACTTTTGTTTTTGTTTTTTTGTATTTTTTTGTTTTAGTTAAGATAATGTGTGTTTCTTGCTTTTTTTTTTTTTGCAGAGTGAGATTTTCCAGACATTTCTTACTAGAATTGGTCATCCTGATGCTGATGAAGTTTCAGGTTTTTCTAATTTGATCATCACGTTTGAGTGGACATCAACCGACAAGAATGCAGATTGTAGAGTTTTTATTATGAAAAACATGGAGAAGTTTAGAGGATACCCTTATCCATGCGGGGATCTCATGTTGGTGTTTTTTTTTTTTTTAGTTATGACTTTGAGGTATAATTGTCTATTTTTGAGGTATAGTTGTGTATTTCTTATAGTTTTTTGTGTTTGTGTAACATGTGTTAATATGATTATGTTCATTGTTTATGCTATGTCTTTAGTATAATTGTGTATTGTTGTTATATACTTGTATATTATTGTTTCATAATTGCTGGATTATCATGTTAACTGCAGTGCTCATTTAGGCGTGTTTTACGTGTTGATATTATTGCGGTGTTCCTGCTTGCTGATGTGAATTTGTTGAGATTAAATTTGCTGGATGTTGTTGATGATTTCATCGGTAGAAAAGACTAGCTTATACCATGATTTATTGCTGAGGAGAAACAACAAAAGAAATTGAAGAGAAAGGCTAAGGGTGTTGGGAAGAAGAAAGACATTGAGGTCCCCAAGGATGGAGGTGATGATCAAGCGAAGATATCTAAGTGCAGGATGATGACGATGACGTCGAGCAACCCGTTGGCTTATGGAAGAAGGCGAAGAAAATGAAGAAATAGAAGTTGTAATTTGTTTGTGTAGAGGAATTGATGTTTTAACTGGTGACTTTTGAAGTGTCTTTTAACAAGTTTATGAAACAGGAATAGTAGTTGTTTATGAAGAAATAGAAGTTATTTAGGAATAGAGTTTTTTCAGGATTCTGTGTTATAGATTCTATTATATGCAATTAGAGGTTATTAATGTACAACAATTGTGTATTCATGCACATTTCTAGTAATGGATAGCTGCTTAATTAATATATAGTATGCTTCTTATATACACAAGTGCTAATCAGTTATGTAAGTCAAACTAATTACAAACTAATTTGGTCATTAAATTATTCCTTAATCATGTCCAACTATCAAGTAAGCATGAACACTTGAAGAGCCAATCAATTTCATAATGAAGTAATCTTCATTTACAGTATATGTCTGTTTAAACATATACATCAACAACATTCTTTAAAAAATACGCAATTTGCACTCAATTACATACAATTAGTTGTTAGATAAGGTGTTATTTTCTTGGAATAAACGTTGTTTCAGTTAACTTTGTAGTCTTTGCAGATTTTTCCTTCTTGATGTGGCTTTTAATGCGTTTCTTACTCCATCCTTTCATTTTGATGTGTGGTGGATTAAGCACGTTTGTGCTTATATTTGGCATATTACTGCTAGTTGTGTTATCTTGTACTCCCACGAGTTGGTTGATTGCAATTAGATCCCGCTAGTATGGGTCTTCCAACAATCTCCTAGCATCCATGTTGCTTTCTGATTTCATAATCAAGTCAACATAAACTCTGTTCATGTGATGTCTCCATGCAATGTGTTCTGGCCTATTCTCATTTGCTGCCTTCTTCATTTTATCCCTATCCCAAATCTCTTTTTTTATATCCCTTGTCCACCTTGGCAGAAAGTATTTTTAAGGCAATTATAAAACATCATTTTGTTTTAGGACTCTTAAACAATGGATACATAGCCTGCCAACCTCTTCAAGATGCTTGCAGCTGCATGTCACATGTGCATAACCATCTTCATCATACTTGAAGTCTACAATTTCAAAATCTTCAGGATCTACCTGAGATTCAACCTTGTATTGCTTCACTCTGTTCTCAAAAAAGTTCAAAGTAGCTTTTGTTGCTTCAGAATTTTTAAATTCTTTTTCAAATAAGCCATAAATTTCAAGGTATATATCTGCAGATTGTGTACACTATATTAGATAATTAACATTCAATAATAGGCAATTTACATACAAAAATAGACATTTAAATGTGTAACAATTTTATCATTTAAATTGAATAATACACAATATATATACAATATTAGACAATTTAAAGTTTGAAATATGCAAGTTACCTTAGTAGCCTGCCACAATAAGCCAAGGTTATTTTTTAATTGTGTGTATCCTTTCAAACTTTTAAACTCGTTATCAACCTCGGTCTCCCTCCATCTTTCTAGTGCAGCATCAAACAACTTGAAGAATTTGGTGAGTTAAGTTTGTTTGTTGGAGTTGACTGAAATTGAATGGTTTGTGCTCTCACTTCTTTGTGATGATAACTTACCGGTAGGGAATGCATCTTTGTTCAAACACTTGCACCACTTTTGCCTCAGTTCATATAGTTTCTTAAACCAGACATCATCTTGAAGATTGTATACTTCAATCATTGATGACCATTCCCTTTCAAATTGCTCCTCATTGTAGCATAACTTCAAACATGTGTCAAATTTCTCCTTGAATTTTGCATCATGTCTAAGGAGTGCACAATGACTTATAGCATTTTTTTCAATGTGCCAAATACACAATCTATGCCTTGTTTATTCATTGAACACCTCCAATTTTAAATTTACTATCACTTTTTCAGGTTTATTTGTTACATACAACTTTATGATAATACTACACAATTTAGGAGACGTTTTGTACGGGTCATTATGTCAAATAAGGCAAGATTTGAGCACCGAATCTTTCCTAATCTTTTATTCTGTATCACTCTTTTTATTTAGGATTCTAGATACTAATTCTTCTGACCCGGTAAAATTAACCCAAAATAGTCTGACGCTTGAGCGGAAGATTTAACGTCCATATCTAGTCTCCTATTGATGACCATGAAAATATATCCTATTTCTCCCCAAATCTTTTTTCTCCAGTACAATCAAAATCAAATGATCATCTAAAACAAAATTAGGATTCTACCCTCTTTCTCACTATGATCTTAACGATCTTCCTCCAAAAGATGGTGATTTTAGGGCTTCATCTACACTTTTCTCACACTATATATACATCAATTTGCAAGTTTCTCACACCACCACAGATCAGAAATAGCAATTGGATGCTGAAAGAAGAGTTTTGTGCTACACATTTTCTTGCTAAAAATTGATATAACTTACTCTCTAATGTCTTATATTTGATTTCAAAATGAGGCTTTCTGAACAAAGTGTTAATTTCACCTCTCTTTTCAGCATTTGATACTTGTATGAATGGATCTCCATCTTAACACTTCACTTTGCCGTAAAGATTTTAGATGCTTTTTTCATTATTTATACTTCTATGTATCACTCTGCACCTTTAATTGTTACTTGCAATTTCTATGTAGTTACAATGGATTGGAGGACACAAGTACTAGTTATAGTATGAATTCAAGTTGTTTCCGCACGAACTCGACTCGGTCTCATCATGTTATGTTACTGTTTGCATCTTGCACAATATTCTTCTGGCCATATGCAAAGACGCTTGTATGGCATGCTTAATAAAATTCCTAAACAATTCGACCACATGAACGATTTAGTAAATGTTTTTGATGATTATTGTATAAACAACTTGGGGATGGATCGGAATGCATTCACAAAGCTTTGTTATATACTACAAAATTATTCGGGATGCAAGAAGAGAAGTGGGTTAGTGTGCAAGAACAAACAACCCTCTTCTTGCATATATTAGCACATCATACTAAGAATCGTGTTGTTAAGTTCGATTTTAAGCACGTTCAGTAAGTACTTCAACCGGACACTAGATGTTGTATTAAATCTTCATGACAGGCTCCTAGTTACTCCACAACCTATCATCGAGGCCTGTACGAATGAAAAGTTCAAGATTTTTAAGGTTGTTGTTACATTGAATTTTAGTTTTTTATTGGTACTAAGACGTTTTGTATCTTTTTCTCACAGATCTTTCAATTGTGTAGGGTTGTTTAGGCGCACTTGATGGTACCTACATAGATGTGCAAGTGCCATAAATAGACAATGTGAGATATATCACTCGTAAAGGTCAGATTTGCACTAATGTGCTTGGAGTATGTGATATGAATATGAAATTCATTTACATCTTAGCTGGATGGGCTACAACTGATAGCCGCATTCTGCGTGATGCTGTTACTCGGCCTAATGGTCTGCAAGTCCCAACTGGTATGTGAAACACCATTCATACTTATTTTGTTGATCAATTCATCCTGGAGTAACAAAATTCTTTTTTACAGGAACCTATTATTTGTGCGACAATGGTTATGCAAATGCGGAAGGTTTTTTTGACACTTTACAGGGGAACATGATATCATTTAAAAGAGTGGGGTCCTAGGAATCGTCGTCCTAGAAACTATCAAGAATACTTCAACATGAAGCACTGCAAAGCCCGAAACATCATAGAACAGGCTTTTGCACATCTTAGAATCGTTGGGCGGTATTAAGGAGTAACATGTTTTACCCTTTGACAACACAAAATAAAGTTATAATGGCATGTGCACTCCTTCACAACTTCATTAGAACTGAGATGTCGATTGATCCGCTTGATCTTGTTGATGTTGAAAATGTTGATGGAGTTGAGCCTGACTTTGAATACATTGATATAGTTGAGACCTCACAATAGTGGTCTGATTTGTGTGATAACTTGCCCATGATATGTACAACAATTGGTGTTATCGCTTATATGATATGCATTTTGTTCTTTTTTTCTTTTTTTTGGCTTCGTCCGAGACTTGAATAATGTTTTGAAACAATGTCTAGCTAATGTGTCTTAATTGAAAATTTTGAAGTGACTTATTCATTCTGATGCTATATTTCTTACTGTACATGATATTATACTCTTTTTAGTTTGTGTTCCTAGTTATTTCAGAAATTGTAATATGTTATTCTTCCTTTGATAATTTGATTCTATTGGTGCTGCTACGCATGAGGTAATTATTATTGTGTTTAATAGTATTGATATGCTCTATCATTTTTTTAGCTCATGGACCAACAACATGGAGGTCGGGGAAGTGTGCGTGGAGGTGCCTGTGGAGGAGGCAGGGGTGGACAAAGTGCTGGACGAAGGAGATTTTGGTCCCGTGAAGAAGAAGAATGCTTGATTCCATTGTTAAGAGACTCATCAATGAGGGATGGAGGGCTGGAAATGGTTGGAGGGGAGGGTTTTCTAGGCAAGCTGAGTTGTATATGAAGGAAAGGCTTCCGAATGCTGATATTCGTGGTGAGCCTCACGTGAATTCCAAATTGATTGTGTGGAAAAGGGAGTATGTTTTGTTGTTTAAGTTCATGAAACTCAGTGGTGTTGCAATTGATCCTGATTCTCATATGATTCTGGTTGATGAGCCCGACATCTGGGATAGCTATGTTAAGGTAAATTTTATTATCAAGTGTTTTAGACTTCATTTTTTTCATGGTGCCTTGGTATTATATCATAATATTGATAATTATAATGGTCTTCTAGGTTGTGCCTTATATTAAGAATTTTCGTGGCAAGCCGTTTCCATACTATGATCATTGGTGTGAGATATTCAGGAAGGACAGAGCTACGGGAAAATGCTTTTGATTATTTTTCAATTGGTCATCAGTCAGCATCAATAGATCAACAACATCCTAATGTTGATCAAAAGGATTTGGATATGGTCTTGTTTCAAAAAGGGACAAGGATAAAGGTATTGCAAACAATGAGAGCTATCTATCCCCCGAACCTAGGGCGGTTTCCATTGATGGTGAACCCGTCGATAATACCACTCCTGACGGAAGTAGTGGAAACCGTAAGAGAAAGTTCACTATGGATACTGTAATAATCAAGCCAATTGTCAATCTCATGAGTTCTTTTGTGAATGATTCACAAAAATCAATGGATGCACTTACGAAGGCCATTGAAGCTACTAAGAATGAAAGTCACCAGATCGGTGCAGTCTTTGATGCACTTGGTAAACTTCCAACTCTTCACATTGAGCAGCATATTTTGGTTGCACAAAAGCTGGTTAGCAATCCTCAAGATCTAGCTCTCTACTTCTCCATGCCTGATGATGCTAAGTTCCGCTTTGTCACTATGCTACTACGTGATGTGGTTTGAAATTAGTTCTCATTAGTTTCAACTTTTAATAATTAACGTGGCTTACATCTTTGGTCTCCATTGTATTGGTACGTTATTTTACAATTGATTGACATGATGCTGGCTTTTTTGTTATTCAGAACTTCTATTGCTTCTAATTATGATAATTTTTTAGATATTGACATTCAATTTGAATTATCTATTCTGCATCATGCACATGTTCTACTGTCTTTTGCATAGTTATTTGTCATTGAATGAGTTTTGGCTCTTTGGCAGTTTGTTGGTAAGTGTTGATTTCCAAGCAGGTGGTTGAAATTTGCTGGAACATATTGTTAAATAGCAGAGTTTTAATGGACACATAGAACAATAGGTGCTTAAGAAGGTATTTGAAATTTTTTGTAATAAATTTAAAACTCTGCTTAGTGATTCTACTTTGTATTTTTTAGTCTGCAGAAGTTAATGACCAGCTGATGCTGCAAGTTTCCTTCTCATAAAATTAAAATATTTCATAAAGTAGTTTCTAGTACTTGCAAAATGAACCAAAATTTAAAACATAAAAGAAGTGTGGGGTATAATATAATTTTTTTTTCTAATATATTTGTCATAGTGAGTGGCATATAAGATTTAATATCTCAAGTTTATGATATATAGAGAACATTCAATTAAAGATCCAATATGGTGTCTAATATGGTAATAAATTATATAAAGCAAAATCCTATAATGGTTAGAGAACATCTCCTAAATGTACTAATAGACAATTTGAAATTAGTTTACGACTAAACAACATCAATTTACCTGTTGTATGGCATTGGACATAGTTGCATCTTGATCAGTGAATATGGTGATTGATTTTTTGCTATCCATACATCTGATTAAGGTTTCAAGAAACCAAACAAATGTTTCAGTTTGCTCATTTGCCAAGAATACACATCGAAACATTGTATTACTTCAATGGTTGTTGACTCCAAGAATGACCAACTCGTATCTATTTGTTCTGAATGTTGTATCAAACACAACCACATCCCCAAACAACTTGTAATCTTCCTTCATCATCGAATCAGCCCAAAATAGTCCACATAACCTGAAATATACAATTAGACGTTACTTATATGAAATTACTATGCATTAATATACAACTATACTTACACTAATATGCAATTACAACCTGCTTTCTTCGTCCAATAGAATTTCATAGAAGAAGTTTGGGTCTTTTTGCTGCTTTTGATGTAGCATGCTCACTACATTTTGGGCATCGACACCACCAGTCTCATGATTTCTAAACCTATTTATATGGTTCAAATGGTCTCTTTTTGTGTGGCCAACATTTGCCCTACCCAACCAATTTGTGGTCAAGTATCTATATGAAACAGTAGGTTTCATGCCAGACTTCTCCATAGCTTCGATGTCATCTGCCTTGTGCTTGTCAATCCTTCTCTCAACCCTATGAAGATATTGCCACTCAGGTCTAGTGTATGGATGTGTCTGATTCATGTGGTGCCAGTTAACCGTATAAAGTTTCGTCTCTCTGCAATGCGTCAACCTCATTCCAGCCTCACATTTTGACCGAGTGACATGTACTCTCCTTGTATTTCTTTTTTTCTTATTATATGCAGTTCCTGTAATGTATGGGAAGGTGTTTTTATTGTTTTTTGTGGTATGTGTACGTACTTTAGCAGAGCATCTGAAATATTTTTCCCTCACTTTTTCGTCATCTTTATAACGCTTTGTTGTTGAGAGCTTCACACTGAAACCTAGTATAGAAGCATGTCTTCTATGTTGCTCAAATATTTCTTCATATGTTTCCGCTGATTTTTCTTCAAATGATTGTAGTAATTCTTCGTCAACAATTTCTATTACAATAACACCGGAAAAAAATGTACAGTTATACATCACTAATATGCTACTACACTCCAAATTACACTAAAAAGGTACAACAATCAGTGGCTTCATAGGAACTTCCTTCACACTAGCATGGTGATCGATCGACACACACATGAACATGTCCACAATCTGTACTATCTACTTCACATCTAACATACACAATTTAAGCATAGAAACATGCAGTTACACTCCAAAAATACACTAAAAATATACAACAATCAGTGGCTTCATAAGAACTTCCTTCACACTAGCATGGTGATCGATCGACACACACATGAACATGTCCACGATCTGTACTGGCTACTTCACATATAACATACACTATTTCAGCATAGAAACATGCAGTTACACTCCAAAAATACACTAAAAAATTACAACAATCATTGACTTCATCGGAACTTCCTACACACTAGCATGGTGATTGATCACATACACATAAGCATGTCCACAATCTATACTAGCTACTTCACATCTAACCTACACTATTTTAGCATAGAAACATGCAGTTACACTTCAAAAATACACTAAAAATATACAACAATCAGTGACTTCATAGGAACTTCCTACACACTAGCATGGTGATCGATTGACATACACATGAGCATGTCCACAATTTGTACTAGCTACTTCTCATCTAACATGCACAATTTTAGCATAGAAACATGCAGTGCACTCCAAAAATACACTAAAAATATGCAACAATTAGTGGCTTCATAGAAACATCCTTCACACTAGCATGGTAATCGATCGACACACACATGAGCATGTCCACAATATGTACTAGCTACTTCACATCTAACATGTACAATTTTAGCATAGATACATGCAGTTACACTCCAATAATACATTAAAAGTATACAACAATCAGTGGCTTCATAGGAACATCCTTCACACTAGTATGGTGATCGATCGACACACACATTAGCAAGTCCACAATCTATACTAGCTATTTCACATCTAACACACACAATTTAGTCTTCAAAACTATAGAATTACGTTAGAGAAATTAATAAGATACCTTCATGAACAGTCATTGAAAAATCTTCAACAACAGGAGATAAACGTTGCTCGTTCTGATTAGATAGTAGGTTTTCTTCAACGATTTCATCCATCATAGATTCTAAAACATAAAAAATCATGATTGTTTGAAATTCGTCAAAAACAAATATAATCCAATGTTTTTTTTTTTCTTATATGAACGTCGATCTATGAAACTGAGAGAAGAAAACGGCGACATTCAATACTGGAAGAGAAGAAAATCGAGCTGAGAGAGAAGAAAGAAGCCGAGAGAAGAAAAACGGTTGAAGATCGAATAATGAGATTTTTGACCTAATTATGTGTTTTTATATGACCCGATTTTGCATTGATCCAGGTCTTTGACTTGTGAATTTTTTCAAAGGTCAAGATTATCTGAAAATAGTATATATTTTTATGTTTGTGCAGGACTCTCATAGACTCTTAATATATTAAGGAATTTCAGGAGACGACCTGAAGAATTTAAAATATTTCCTTGTAGAACTAATCCACAGGATTAGTTCAACTGTTGTACTCGTTGCAGCTCGCTTGATAATACTAATAATAACATTGATAGCTTAAATGAATTTGACATGTCACCTCGTACTATTGGCTAACATCCTAATTTGATAGCTACCGTTTACCATGACCATTTTTGTTTAAAAGTCTAATTCGAAAAGCTTAATGGGGCCAAACAAAAACACTTTTTTTCTGGGACAAAAGCGTATGAAAAGAATTATTCTCTGCCGTTTAAAGAGAATCAAATCAAAACAATTTTATTAATTGATTTGTACGGGCATTTGCTTAACAAACTAGGTGTGCTGAACAAACTTTTTTACATAATCAAAGAAGGTTTCTAACTAAAAAACATAGAACTTTAAGGAATGATAAGTAATTCGGTGAAAATACATCATCGGATTCAAACCTGGAATATTCTACTGAAAGAGTAAATTCTGAGTATTAGGTTGAAATTGAATAATTGGTCAAATGTAAGATGATATTTTATTTGACAATTTTAAACTTTACTCTATTTAACTGAAAATCACATCAATCCAGTTTAATTTTATTCAACTTAATTTAATAAATTTCAGTGGAAAAGAACCTAAACTTAGTCACATCCCCGCCCATGGAGGAAAACATTTGAGAAATTCGTTTGCAATACTTATTGTTACCTTATTATCCTACTTTAAATATAATTTAACTATTTATAACTTAACCGAGAAAATGCTAGAACATTGTTTTACATCCAGAGTATTTTATCATAGCCACTTTGACTTGACAGAATAACAGTAACTGAATGATGTAAACTTCATGAGAGATATATAGAATAATATTGTGGGTATACACATAATAATGTGTTCTAATATGCGTACTGACGTTAATGTTGTTTTATATTTAAAAGATGTAATTCATTTATTCAAGCACACAGATTTTGGAATATTGTTAGTTTTGATTTAGAATTAATCTGGTATTGTTGTTTTGATTAATGACTGTTATGTGTTATGTTTTGGTACTGTCTATCGTATAAGTCTTGTTCAATTAAAAAAAATGACTTGGCGCTGTTGATATTCTTATTATGTACCCTTCAGAATAAATAAACATGTATCTCAATTTCAATTTTAACCTTTTCAAAATCAACATAATTCAAATTTATCACGAAGTACTCTCAAATGATAATTATATAAAAGAATTAACTAGATAAAATTTCGCGCTTCAATTTTTATAATATAATTGTAATCGGCTAAACTTTCAAATTCTCATATTTCACACGTATAAAGTCATTTCACTCAAATTTTTATGTGCAAGCTTAAACTTTAAAGTTTGAACTGTTTTATATAAGATCTTTATTCGATTTCTATTCGTTATGAATGAGTGATTCAATGTAAAACTATCAAATTATTTTTAAAGGTGTGTGTACACCTCTTAAAATAACATTTTTATTACATTCACCAGGCTCTAACTCAATAGTCCGTTTAAGTGAGTTTAAGTCCTTACCGCCTAAGTCAACAACCAGCCAGTCATACGAAAGTCGTTGCAAGTTGTAATAGTGGGAATACAAGAAAACTCAGGTTAATTGGTCTGATATAGACACACGAGACTAGACGAGAGAGCGATAAAAGGGCGGTAGCTTGTAGTGCAATTCCAATTCACAACGCTTTTCGGGTGTCTTGATCAGACAGAAACATCCTTGAATCGATGAATCGATCAATCAATTTATATGCAAGTGAGACTAGCTAGCTAGCCCGAACAAGTAAAGGCACAAAAGCGTACAAATCAAACTATTTGTGGCACACCTTTGTTTTGCACATTCTTGTGGCATATACTGTTTCCACTGTCCTTATAGTACCACTTGATGTCCTATGATGCTTCACCATTCATGACACGACATATATCTGTAATTTATTTATCGAAATGCAATGGATTAACTTCAATAAATATACATTCGGTAAATATATGTACATAAAAGTCATCGATTGGGTAACTGATTTAATCTATCTAATGCTATATGTGAGTAAGTAGAAGGGAGGGTCTTAGACACTTTATCGGTTTGCCTAGTAGAAGTCGTTGATGATTCAAAGACGAAATTCTCGGAAATGGTGTAGTTAGACAATTAATATGAAATAGGTGGATATTAAATGTGTCTTATAAATGAACTGAGTTGATAAATGTAACGTGAAAATTATCACGGCCTCCCCTTAAGAAGGTAGGTCGATGGTATTATATATAATATGGTATGAAGTATGAACACATTACCTGAAACTTATAAAAATAAAGTTTCTATACCTCGTAACTCCACATATTCTCGTCGAGAGCAAAATAGAAGCTCTTGGATAAGTCATAACTTGATCATAAGTCCGCATGGACCAAGTATTAAGGCCCACTTCTTGTTAGTTTGTGCATAAGTCTTCTTGTTAGTTTGTGCATAAGTCCACTATAATAACATTACATTAGCCCAAGTACACTATCTGATGCGTCCACCTTGTTCTTTTACTACTTCTTTTCCTTACAACTTGCTAGCTACAATGCGTCTTCAGGGCAGTACACAAGGGCACTCCTTGTCTTTATTAGTGTACATGCTCACTTGGATCTCCATATGTTTTGAACGCTGGTGGCATGCTTACCACATGCAAGTCGGGCAGGAAGTCGGCTCAAAGTAACAAGTAATAGACGAGCTAGCAAATTGAGGAAGCCAGGAGTTACAGTAAGACGGAAGGGGCCAGTGTTCTTCGGAATTATTTCGATATAAGTTCTTACATGTTCCCCAATCCATAATTTGCGGCGTGTGAATTTTGAGATAAAATAGAAGAAAGAAAGTGGTGGAAACGAGTGCGAACTCATTTTTATAATAAGATTGTCACACGTACTTGTTTAGTTTTAATTTTTTACAGTTAAGACAACTCAATTTTTAAATATTGAAAAATAATAATAATAAATGATCAATTAAACTTTTAAAAAAAGGAAGTAATGTTTGTTATATGATTGAGCATTATATCCTAGCATGTATGTAACAGTTTGTTGAAGTTGAGATAAAGTTTCCATGACAAAGACTGAAGGATTATGCACAATAAGTTGTTTTGCGGTGTAGTTTGAGGATCTATTGGTGTTGAGATTTAGTCTTCTTAGTGGTAATGATAGTTGTATTTGTTTTTGAATTATTTTTAGTTTTAGTTGAGAAGTTGCTCTGTGGTTAGAATGATATGGTTTTATTTCCTTTGTAATTGCTAGTTTGAAAGTATTATTTGTGTCCTTAATCCTATTAATAAAATTTTAACCGTTTAAAAAGAAATATTAATCATATAATTTAATTGAATACATTACCATTATCGATTACATATAGTTCGTATTTAAAGTGAAATTTGTTAAATGGCATTTGCATATTCCCTTCTAGCTTGGGTGGTGGTGGGTTCCTTTGTTTTATTGGTCGAGCAATTCTCGTTGCGATGTTTACATTATGGGCCACACCATAAACTCGGTACACTACTTCAGGAGTTCAGGTGATTAGTACATTCCGTCGGATAGACTAGTCAGCTTTGCTCGATCTGAATTGTCAATTGTGTCATTCGATCAACTAATTTTAGGTTATAACACAAAAACTAGTGGTATATGATTAATTAAGCCGATTTAATTTTCGAGTACAATTTTTTGCCACTTAACTAAGTGTCGTAAAACCTATTTAAAAGTTAACAAGCTGTACGAAATATAAGTTCCACATCAACTTATTCGTGTTTCCAAGGTAATTTATGTTAGGTTTACATAAGTTTGAAAGGGGAATATTAACTTAGCCAAATATAACAAGGTTCCATTTAATTTGTAGCGAACCAAACAAACTTAACTAAGAGAGGGTAATTAGGTTCACATTGGTTGTACTCCACTACATATCAGACAAGCTAGGTATCTCACTTTTTATATTATGCTTTTGTTCTTGTATGATACTTAGATTCCGGAACATGGAAATCTAAATAAGCGGCTAGAGTAGGTCGATGTAATACTATCTTTTTATTATTTCAATATTCGAGAACATTTTATGCATTAAATAATGTTGAAAACACGTAGACATTACTACATATAGTTAAATGTGTAGTGTAGACGTGATCCGGATTAAAGGATGATGTTTCATTTAGGTTATTATCACATTATTAATGGGTGTATGTGTACTGTGATCCAGGTTTAAGTGACTTTGACATAAGGCATTAGGATATTCAATACTCATGAAGCTTCACATTATCTACGTTGTGATGCACTTCTATGATGCATAAGCTTCACGGTTATGAAGTTTATCACGAAGGAAGAGTGGCGTTTTTGTTCAGAAGTGTTTTATGGTTACAAAAGGAAAGCCTGCTTGCACTGTTGCACATATGAGGAGTAATTGATATTACATATTTCCTCCGTTCATAATAAATGTTATTTTAATTTTAAACACAAAATTTGTACAATATAAATTGTTAAGGAATAAATATATATGAGGTAAAAAATAGATTGAAAATATTATAAAAAATAAAAACAATACATTACACATTTATAGTGAAACAGATAAAAATAAAATATGAAACATTTATTCTAAAACGGATGGATTACTTGTTTTCTTTTACAAAGTGGAGCAAATGTGAACATCAACAAAGTTGTAAGAAAACATGAGGCATATCTATTATCTATTAACATTTTAAATAATACTTTCTCCGTCACGTTAAAAGTGAAATATTTTTTCATTTTAATGTCCTATAAAAATGAAATAATTTTTCATTTATAGAAATAACCTCCACAATACAATTTATTTTTAACCACACATTATTGGACCCACATGTACATTTCAATCTCAAATTTATTCTTAACCATATACTATTATTTTTCTTAAAAAATTAAACGTGTAAAATCAAATTATTTTATTATTGACGGAACGGAGGGAGTATTAAGTAGCATTTTAAAGATTTTCTTAGAAATTATGTTACCACATCTTGAGGTAAGACAGTAGCTTAAAATATCTTATTACCATTAGGCCATCTTCAATGGTGACCCACGACGTGTCACGACGATGCGTCGTCGCGCGTTTTATCTACTGTGGTGACGCGTCGTGATTGTCACGTCATTTTTTTAAGAACTTGAAATTAACCAAATTGCATTTTATTGAACACGCTTTATAATTTATTGAGATAGAACAAACCACAAATATATTACAACATAGTGCGGGGAATTTAAATCAAACGAAAATAAAATGCAACATACCTCCTCTTCCGGAAAAATAAAAATAAAAAAACACACAACCAAGATTGGAGAAGATTCATTTTCACTGTAGCCCCCAAATATGTTCCATCAAGTCGTTTGTTAGATGGGTGTGCGTGATTAAACTATACATCCGGCGAAAATTGTTCATGTATTCCGGGATAGTATTTATTGTAGACGGCGTTCGACGGATACGTACTCCATCAATGAGATTCGGTACATTCTCAGGGGTATCTTGTTCAAGCTCTTCAATTTCTTCGTCATAGTTTAGGTATTTGTGGCGCTCATCTTCAACTATCATGTTGTGGAGTGTTATGCAACAATCTATAATCTTTTTGAGAATGACTTTGTTGTGCGCAAGGGTCGGATTTTGTATAATTGCAAATCGTTCTTGCATAACTCCGAAAGCATATTCGACATCTTTGCGGCAGGACTTTTGAAGCTCAGAGAACTTTGATTGTTTGTGAGTTACCGGATTCGGGATGACAGGAACAAACGTAGCCCAAGCTGGGTAGATCCCATCGTTTAGATAGTAAGGCATGTTGTATTGATGGCCATTGACCTCATGGGCCGTGCCGTTAAAGAGATCGTCGAACACGGGTGAACGTTGAACGATTGATAAGTCATTGTATTTTCCGGAAACACCAAAGAATGAATGTCATATCCAAGTATCTTGAGATTCTACTGCTTATAACACAAGAGTAGGCTTTTTACTTCTACCTTGGAACTGACCGTGCCACGCCTTTGGACAGTTCTTCCATGTCCAATGCATATAGTCGATACTCCCAAGCATGCCCAAACCCTCGTGCACCGTTGATTGCTAACAACTTTCGTAAATCTTCCTCATTCGTCCTGCGCATGGATGTTGGACCGAACTCAGCAACAACGACGTCACTAAAGAGATTTAGACACTCGATAGCCGTGCTTTCACCGAGACGACAATACTCATCAACCGAGTCGGCAGATGCCCCATAAGCTAGCATGTGAATAGTGGCAGTACATTTTTGTAGTGTGGTTAACTCTGGCCGGCCAGTAGCATCTGGCCCCCATACAAAGTAATCATTTTGACTCAACACACCTCCAACCACCCGTTCGAACAACGGTCTCTCCATTATAAATCTCCGTCGAAATTTCGATGCATATGTTGGACGAACACCGAAGTAGTCTCACTCCAAGCCCACAGCACGCGCTTCTCGCTCTTTGTCAATGTAAGCAAGTGTGTAGCCGCTATGTCGTGGCTTGACCTGTTGTTGTTGGTAGTGTTGGATCACATTTGGCATGTTCTGTATTATCATGTTTTGCATTTGTACGAAATAATTTGATGTAGAAGCCATCGAGAAGTTCATAAGATGACGAATTGTTCTCGGGTGAAGTACTGTTTTCTGTTACTGGGTTGAACATGATTATATTTGAAAATAATTAGTGGAAAGAGTGTTTATAGTGTAATTAATACAGAGGAAGAAGGAATGAGGGTGTTGTGTCTACAAATGAGTTCCATGATTACATTATATAGACAATTTGCTGGAGATAAAAATGTGTCATTCATTAGTCATAGCTGAGTCACTTCAACATTGAATTCCCGACAAAAGTAAATATAAAGAAAAGATCTGACAAGATTCCCGACAAAGTAAAGTAAAGGTAAGATGCTTCACGAGATGACTGGCAAATTCAAATTCGAATTTGAATTCGAACACAAACAAAATGCACACTAATTTTATTACAAACAAGCCACACTTCGAAAAGTAAAATACAAACTAGCCACACTTCGGAAAGTAAAATACAACAAGTCACACTTCAGAAGGTAAAAAAACAAACTCGCCACACTACAGAAGGAAAAGAAAAATGAACAAGCCACATTTCGATCCAAATAGTTGTTTGTCTAGTGCTTGTAAGTGTGCTTTGGCATCGTTGGGCAAGTTGTCGTAGTTTTCCACAAGTGCCAAGTACGTGCCCATCATCTTGGCCTTTGACTTACGTTCCTCCTTCTCGCAAGCAAGCTCCAACTTTT
>JAYMSP010003692.1:0-18829 GCA_036897095.1 Plantago elongata
AAAAAAAAAAAAAGGGGGGGGGGGGGGTGAATAGTCTTTTCAAACTTTCGTTGATAAACAGTCTTTCTTAGGTTTAGATTCAGAGAGCGTAAAACTTTAAGCGATAGATAAACGTAAATGTGCTTTGCAGTAATAATGTGTGTGTGATGCTGGAATGTAAATACAATAAGTAATATCACATCAACGTATAGTGGTATTTGGAGGTGGTGTAATCCTCCAACTAATCCACTTCGGCCTTTCTGAGACCTAGAATTCACTAGAACAAATAATTGAGTTCTCCTTACAATGTATCATATTCTAAGATCCCTAAAAAGAAATGGTTCACAACCAAATGTGCCCCCCGAGTTGTTCCCTAGCTTCAAAAGACAAGTACTTTCTGTACTCAAGATAACCTTGGAGCTTTTCCTTAATTTCTCAAACCAAGTACTTCCTGTACTCCATGCCTTGATGGTGTTGGTTATATAATTGTTGTCAGGCTCTCTTAAATAACTTTTTAGCTATTATAACAGAGAGCTGGAGGAGATAACACTACTTAATATACTTGTTCAGTATATGATAGGATTCTCCTTTCTGACCCAAGTGTTGATATATGATCTGGAGAATGAACTTCAGAAAGGGTATCTCAGTGCTTAACTCTTTCACAGACAATCAAGCTCTTGTTAAGTTTCAGGACACTTAGAACTACTAGTAATTCTTCGAGTTGTATGGTCGCAACTGTAAGTTTGGAGAATTGTAGTATGAATGCATGAGAGAATATTTGTTTGATATGAAAGTATGAACGTAGTTCATGTGTGTATTTCTCAGCTTCTAAGTGGTAATATTTATAGATGAATTTGAGAGTCGTTCGAATAGTATTTGTTAGTGCATCTCAGAATTCAATTCGTTGATATCTTGAAATAAGTACTCAAAAGTCACTATCTCATTTTTCAGAGAGGGCTTGCTGGAACGACTTTTCAGTCTGTGTAATTAATACACTGTACTATTTCTTATACTGTAGTCTCAACAGACACATGTGTCTTTCTGAAAGCTAGTATGCTCCTTGAATCAATGATGACATATCTTTAGAGAGGTGTAACATGCCACAAGCACTATACAAGGGCTTTCTGAACATAGTCATTCTGAGGAGACTACTCCTTTATGTCTTCATCAAACTTGCACAATCTTCAGTCTTCAAATCTTCGATTAAACTCCATTGCTAGTATCCTTCTTCATGACCTTCTCAAAATATAAAAATTATATTCAGTGACCTAATAATCCTATTGCAAGTTTAACTAGACAAAATAATAAGTGATTTCCTCTTTTACAATGTTCAAGTGAACTAAGAGTACTAATCACCTTTATGTACTAAAGATAAATTACATGGTGATTGATTAAAAATACTAACAGATATTCCTAACAATTTAGATACTATAGTTTTATTCTATATTTTTATTGGACCGGGTCTAAATTTATATACAAACTAATTTTCATATTTTTATGGCCCGTGTATCTCCCTAAACCTAATTGCATTCGGTTGATGCCCATCTTATACCATCACCTCAACCGTCCATCACCAGCCAACATGATTATTGTGTACTGTATCACCTCCTCATAACCATCAGAATTCAGCCGTGCCTTTCTTTTCTCCTTAATTTGCCCGCTGCATATTCTTGAACAACCTACAATATCTCTATCATCATCATCATCAAACAATGTTTATACATACACCAGGACATACACAACCAACCCGTTTCGCAATCGAATCCCTATCAAACGATTCCCAATCTTGACACCGGTATACCATTGAGATCCCTGCGAGTTGTATATCTTATTTGTGTAATTCTCGATCCGTAAATGTCTTCAGTTTGCCTTCCAGGTTGCGTATTTAGCTTTCTACCTTCGGTTTTCTTTCATTTCTTACCGAAACTTTACCGTGGGTTCCGTAAAGTGTTCTTCATCTTGCAACGAGCCCGTAGAAACTTGTTTCATGAAAAAAAGTTGAGATTTGAGGTCGAAAAACACCTCGAGAAGTTTCATGGCCCCAGTTGGACTCTTCACCTCACCATGAATTTCATACACTTTGATTTGCCTTTGAGGTTAGGATAATTACACCTTCAGCCCCTATTGTATACCTTATTTCATGTTCATCCTTGTACTCCAATGTTATTCAATTCAATCCTCTTGTTTAATTATTTTATGTTTCAGCCCCAGAATTATAAGTATATGTATTTTAATTTATGTATTTTGGGTTCTTACATTGTAGAGTCGATTGTGGAGTTCGAGGTTCAAGGTAGTGGGATTTTAATATGATTTAGTGAGTGTAAGCTTGGAATTGTGTCGTCTTCGAGATAAGGTGAACTCTTGACACTTTTGCTTATATTGTTCGTATATAAAATCTGTATAGCTTTCGATTGACAAATAACTTATGGTTATTATATCAAGTAATGAGACTTGGTATAAAATATAAGTATGTATGTCCCATAGATGTTTTTCTTGTATATGCGATTTGTGAAAGTGTTTTTATAAAGTATGAATTATGTGTACGTACATTTATCCTCATCGATGTGGCTATGCATGAAGCGTGTGACCTTTTCGAGGAGAATCTCGTGCTTTGGAGTACTCTCAATGTTATTTAAGTGACGCGTATGTGTTACGGGGTAACCCCTATGTGTTAGGGGATATGTTATGTGAAAGTCGAGATGTGTGCTACCTCGGTTTGTGTGACCTTAGTGTATATTTGATTTGAGCTAAATGTAAATTGTGTAATGTGACATGTGTTCCACGCAACTTATTTTTGATTATGTTTCTGATATAAAATTGAGTGTATACTTTTTATATGTACTTGATGCCAGGAGCTCACCATTATACATTTTTTTTCAGTTGAGAAGTGATCGCGGTTCTGAGGAGGTTGCTAGTGGGAGTAAGTCGGTCTAGAGCAGCTAGTGGTGTTAGTGAAAGTTTTGTAATTTCTGAAGGTTGTATTTAAGTCGAGGTTTTTAGAATTGTATTTATTGTCTTTGAGTTGTAGTTACTCTGATATTGTATCACTCTTTTTAAAATGATTTGTAGAATTGAGACTTCGTCTTGGTGTAAGTCCATCTCACGATAGACGACCGATCGCGTCAAAGTATTTTGGGGCGTGACATACACTCTAGGCTCTAGCCACTCACCCTGTGGATCGAAGCCTAAAAATCATAGCAATTTTGAAAATTTTGAAAGGTTAATAGAGAGGCACCGATTTGTTAAAAAAGAAAATGTTAGGCATTGATAAAGTAAAATAGAGAAATGTCATTTAGAATTGGAAAAGTTGTTTGCCGATAAAGAAAAAACGTCACGTGGTGGCGAGAAGTACAACGGAAACTGCTGGAAGAGAAAGAGTTACATTGATCCAATTGAAAGAGCGAATCGATGATTTGGAAGAAAGAGTGAAGTGCAAAAACTGTAATAAGTAGAAACACGTTATTGAAAAGGAAAAACACACTTTTACAGAACAGTTATCGAAATTTATTATACTGTTTAAACAATCAATATAAGTATGGTGCGATTTCAACAATATATATGTGTTTAATTCCCGTCATGAAATTACAAATCAAATACGATTAAACTGACCTTTAAAATTTGAACTTTAGCGACGAATTTTGATTTTAGTCGGGTCGGACAACCACATTTCCGATGATGAAGCTCCGGATATGCTCCTGAGAAAACGAGTGGCTCACTTCCTAATCCGAACAAATCCTAATCCAAATCTCAATTCTTCCCTATATTCAAAATGTTCACTGTTCCTCACTCCCCCAATGGCACCCATGGCTACTACACCTCTCTCCCTTTCTAGCTCCTCCCTCTTCCACCACCACACAAGATTAGTCAATCCCAAAGCCTCCTTATCCACCGCCATGTCCACCACCGCTCAGAAAGTGGCCCCGGCGATTATAGTAGGCGGAGGTCGCGTTGGGAGAGCTCTCCAGCAAATGGGTTCCGGTCAGGATTTGCTTATAAAGAGAGGCGAATCAGTGCCTCTTGATTTTGAAGGTCCCATTTTGGTTTGTACTCGAAACGATGACCTTGAAGCTGTGCTCGACTCTACTCCCAAATCGCGCCGGAGTGGTATGCATTGTGTTTTCAAATTTGTTTAGACGTTAAAATAATCTCATCGAGCTGATACGGAAACAAGGGCATTAGGTTATTAAATTGATTAGCTTATTAGGTAAATAGGTGCTTACTTGTCACACTTTGGTGAAAACAAATGCTCATGTCATCTAGTTTATGGAGTGCTATGTATTGTATTTCCTAGTTCTTTTTTTTGCTCCGTTGAAGTTGAAATGTTGGTTTTCTTTTGCTTTGGTTTTGGACTTGATCAGGCTTTGCTGTAAATGTCATGGAACTTGAATTCTAAAAGTATGATTTGATAAAATATAGAATGAAATGAATAAACCAGCTACCAGCTCTATGTTCACATGACATATTTGTCTCGAAACTAAGATGATCGAGCTGATAAGGTTGTACGGAAAAGAGCAGAGCTGCTTATAATGTATACTTAAGATATTTTGGTGAGAACAAATAATCATGTTATCTAGTTTTTGAAATTGATAATATTATATACTTTATTCTTGTGCGTTCATGGGACTAGTGAGATGCGCTTCATGGGAATCTTAACAATGTAGCAGACTTGGTATTTTTCCAGAATGGAATGCTTGAGCCGTGGTTTGAGAGTAAAGGCCTTGGTGAGGCTGACCAAGTTTTGGCATACTTTGCTGTGTCCAAGCTTGGGGAACCTCCAATTGATGGAATAACTGACACAAATCCTGAGGGTCTGACTGCTGCTTATGGGAAATGGGCATCTGCGGTTGCTGAAAGATTGCGTGCTGGAGGCCTCACTTGCAAGGTAGAGTCTTGGAAATTGACATTTTCACAAACTTTCTTAGAAGCTGATCTAGGAAGTTGATTTCTCTTCAGCTTAAGATTTAATTTGGAATTTACTTGCCATAGTTACGTTTGGAGGTTGGATAAATAATCTTCTTCTTTTCTGTCTTGCTTATTTACAGTGCTTGCCTTACTCCCGGAGTAAGACAATTTTTTATTGAGTGTGCTATTTATTTCTTCATTGTTGTATGTGAAGTGCTTATCAGTGTAAAATAAACTGCATAGTGCCTCTCCATTTGTTTTCACTTATTGCATGTCTGATGTCTCTCTAAATAAGATTTCATGTTGAAAACACAGGTTCTTGAAAAAGATCCATTTCAAAAGCAAATGCTTGAGAAGCTTATATGGATTTGTGCTTTCATGCTGGTCGGAGCCCGTCATCCGGGAGCCACTGTTGGTGCGGTAGAGAAGGAATTCCGCTCTGAGGTAAACAACCTAAATCTGTCTCTCCACTGCAAGATTATTAAAATGTTCGGTTTTACATAATAAATCTTATGCAAAGAGCATATGCAAGTTTTCTGGTTGGTCCACACAGTAACAGCTTCCATATAAAGGAATGCCAGTGTATCGTAAATCATCAGCATAATTGTCTTTGTTGTTCAATAATGGCAATCACTAAGAGGAAATTCGTCTGCCATTTCTTGTTGGGGATATTTTCAGTTAGAACCCCTGAAATCTTAATGTTCTTTTAGAACTATTGAGTATTAAGGTTGCTGCCATTGCTGACTTTCACATCTATTACTGTTGTGTGTGTTGAGGAGGGGAATTTGTGAAACCAATTTGTGCTTGTAAGCTGCATATTAGTTTTGTTATTAGATAGGCTGTTAATCAATCATCTATGTTGTCCTCTCTGAATGTAATTACCATGTTTGCAACTAACGTGAGTCATGGAACTGGTGTTTACAAATATTCAGGTTATGTCCATGTTCTTCATAATCTGGGGAGCCCTTAAATTGTGGTTGTGCTCTTTCAGCAAGAATTCTTTGTTGTTTACCCGTGATGCTCTAGAGTTAAAACCTCTGATTTGGAATTCTTACAAGTTACAACTCTCTCTAGTGTCAACATCAACATTAAGAAATTGCGTAAAACTTGTAGTTTCAGGCAATAATTAGGGCCTGAGGCCCTGAACTTCAGTATACTATGTGCTATTTTAATTTTATAGATTGTCGTAATATAAGCTAATCAAAATTTTACCGGCTTCAGGTTTCTGCCCTCATAGCTGAATTGGCTGCAGCAGCTGCAGCAGAAAAAGATTTAGTCTTTGAAGAAGCTATGGAGGAGAGACTCTGTGCATATTCACGGGCTGTTGCTCACTTCCCCACAGCAGTTAAGGAGGTAAACTTAAAAGAAAATTGATTTCTTAATGTAGTTAATAACGTGTACAAAGCACTTATAGATTGTGTTCGCAGTTGAAATGGAGAAACGGATGGTTTTATTCACTCTCGGAGAAGGCAATTGCCCAAGGGAAACAAGATCCATGCCCATTACACACGGCCTGGCTCAAGGAACTCAACATAGTTAAGTAAATGTGTACTTATGAAAATAATAGCTGCAAGTCAGTCCATCAGGCACCCAGGTACTGATGTTTAATGTCAAAAGTAAATTGTAACGGTCTATAGATAACTTATTTAGAGACGATATGGTCTATAGATAATATATTCATAGACGGGTCTATGTTATTATAAATTTAAAAACCATTTATTTTATTAATCAAAATTCAAAATGTCTATTTTGTAAACATATATAGTTTTTTTTTATTTTTAATATTACATGTTTTTATTAATACTAATATTGATTAATTTTTTTTTAACAACATAGGCCCGCGATCTCTCTCAAAAGAAGACTACTCTATAAAAAGATGAGGGTTTTTTAATTAGTAATATCAATATTTTACTATAGGCTAATATGTTTTCTAGTAAAACATAAACCTTTGTATTGTATGAGTTGGATTTCATCTAATAATGAAATGAACGAGAACTTGAAATCATATTTGCAACAATTATGGGAATAAACTTTACATCTTATCTCCTTATTACAATGTTAAAACAACAATTCATGTGCTTGCTGTTTTAGCACTTGACAAAAATTCCTTTGAAGGAGGGCATTTAAAATTATTAGGAGTAATACCAAATCTTGAAACTTAATTTCTTATAATATATAAATTAATTTCCATTAATATTTGCTATTTTCAAGATTTTACATGCTCGCTAGATTAGTTGCATAAAAAGGATTGTGGAGGGGAATCGGAAAAATGAAAAAAGTTCTTGAATAGATATCTAAGGAACACAAGGAGAGAAAGTGTTCACCCAAGAGCTCAGTAAACAGACACTATCTGCAACTAGGGGAGAGTAGAAGTGTTCAACTCAACAGTCTCAATAGGCAGCTTATCCTCCGGAAAAGCTCAATCCGCCTGTTTCTCCGTCAATAGATCACCTGGCTAGTAAATCCTCCAATATCTGTACAGTTCCATGGCAACTTCACTTTCTTCTCATCAACCGGCTTGGTCATCTCAATTGTTGCATTAGAAATGCAAATCCCAGTGAAAGGATCACCTGCAATCCCAGCGAGTTGCCCAACCATAGTAACATTTTTCGCAACCAATTTTTTATAGTTTATGTTTTGTACAACGGGGATCGCTTTTGGGTCAAATCCTGAAGCAGGGTGTGAGCCATAGTTCCCTGTCATCCAGAACAAATACTTCATTGTCTCGAAATTTATGTTTCTGACGAATATGTCCTTGACATAGGCTCCAAGTCCAAGTCCAATGGCGGTCTTGATGCGCACACCTGACTGTGAGTCAATGGCAGTGATTCCTCTGCTGAACATTTTGGATTCCTCCTGACATTTCACTGCTGAGGGCAATGACTGCACTATCGGGTGAAATGCAAGTTAGTCTCTTGATGCTTAGGTGTTGTGTGGGCATTCCAAACTCTATTCCACATCCGTCCCACCCGCTCTTCACTGCTATGCAGTCGTCGCCTGAGACAATGTAGTTGTCGTGTATGCGTGTGTTTATACAGGAGTCTGTGGAAGCAACATGTAGAAGGTTAAATTCAAAGTACAAATTTCTAATGGATGATGGAACAAGTTTTGAACATAAACAGAAACAAAACAAACCTGGATTGATCCCATCTGTGTTTGGAACTTTAACTGGAGCAATGATTGTCACCTTTTCAATAATAACATCCCTATAGATTTTTTTGTTACAAAAGTAAACCTGTTAAGTGTACAACGTTGAAAAGTTTCTATTTTTCGAATAATAATCTGGACTTAGAACATGGTTCTTTTAATTTAGGATCCTGATGCAATTTATAAGCAAAAAAAAAATAAAAAAAATACCTGCAATACATAGGATGTACATGCCAAGAAGGAGAATTGGTCAAGAAATCTGAACCTGATTTGAGTACATAAGCTCAATCACGTTTGGCCTAGTCTTATTGAGCTGCTTCTGCTACTTCTCCCACCATACGGGGCCTTGCCCGTCAATTGTTCCGTTCCCACCTGACAAGTGTAAACAAAGAAAATCCTTAATCGCCAACGATCATGGTTTTCTTTTTCAGAGGTTCTCGGGAGGGTTCCGTCGTGATAATGCATGCGTTGTACTCTGCTCTGACATGCTTTTCCTAGTAGTTTTTCGAACTTAAGATGTGAAACTTTTGTACCTGTAACGACTACATCAGTGAGGTTTGTTCTGAAAATGAGACTTGAATATCTTTTCCACCGTCTCTTCCTTCACCATAAGAAGGCAACGGTTCAAGGACCGGATAATCAGACTCTTGCTAGTATCGACAAAATATAGAAAAAACCATCAGAGCTGGCAAAACTTTCAAACAACACAAGGCCTGGGGTTGAACAATGTCCAACCTGGGATGCAAGAAGAACAGCCTGACTGTCAATATAAAGTGTGAAATGACTACTAGTGAGGTTAAATGCCCCTGTTAGCCATTTTCCAGGAGAAACAACGAGTTGCTCACCACCGTCTGATGCGAGTTTGCCAAGGCTATCGATGGCAGCCTTAAATGCAGCAGTGTTTGAGGTCATTCCATCTCCCCCCTCCGAAATCTGTCAATGATGCCGTGTGCTTTCGACAGTTAATTGCCGAGTACTGGACATGACATTCAGTTAATCTGAGACATAGTATGCCCAGTATGAGACTAATAAGAAACTTCCCCATTACCTGTAAAAAAATCAATCAAGGAAAATGAACTTGGAAATCTGTAGATTTATCAGATGCTAGACGTAACCACTGGTACACTCTCTTATGCACGATATCAATTCCATGTATAGGGTATGGGGTCTCACATACAATGTTGCAAGACATGCAACAGATTCATTGAAACAAATCATAATTATACATTAACTTCCCCACCAGCTGACTTATTAGATGAGAAGGTTCGAATATGCAGGACTTTGCTCCTGGAAGATTGAGTTGAAGAAAATAGATAGAAAAGTAAACTTTAATCATTTAGCTAATTTAGACTATTTTTGTGTAGTTTCAATTTTGAGCACCGACAATGCTTTTAAACTTATACATTTCTTCCTTGCCCAAAAAAAAAAAACAAACCCCACTATTAAATCAAAATTATAGTCACTCGTACATATATCTAGGGGTACATATATCTAGGCTTAATCCGAGAAGTTAATTGCCAAAGATAGTTCTTTGAGTTTCTCAATTATCATTATAATTCATCTTTGCAATTTAAACAGTTTTGAGATTGATATTTATACTCCCATATTTTTTCATGCAAGGTAGAATAATTGTTTTTGTCGATTCAAATTGACTAATAACCCCATTTAAAAAAAATCCCGTCAAATCAAACAGACTCTCAAAGTAAATACTGGATTATAATTATAATTTCTTTTGAAATAGCCAACTTCATTACTAACACACAAACAAAAATTATTACAAAAGCATAAGAGAGGAAAACAAATCAAAAACCAGACGGGATATAAGATGATCAAAACCAGAAGGGATATAAGATGATCAAAACCGGAAGGGATACAAGACATGGGTAATAATTATGTGATAAAGACTATGCATGTTCTGTTTTGTTGGAAAAATGTTAAAGGACTGATTTGGCAGGAAATATATTACTCTTTGTTGTCCAATACTCAAGTGATTGTTTATCAATTTGAGTTATAGGAAGTTATTTATTTTTAAATGAAAGAAATTAATGGAAGTAGCTATCTGATAAGGAGTTAACAGCTCCCGTAAATTCTGAGAATAATTCAATGCAAAGAAACATAAGATGAAATCTTTGGATGCAATTCATCTGCCTGGAAATACTTGCTGCCTGTTCCAGCTTAAATTTCACCGATTATAATGTATGAGACTAAATCTTGTTGTATACGCGACTATGACTTGTATGAGACTAAATCTTGTTATATACGCGACTATGACTTGTATGAGACTGATAGAATATGTAAATATTAGATAGAATATTTATCTTATTAGTAGTTTAGTTAGATTAGAGTTAGTATAGTTTAGATATTACTTTCCTTATTCTTTTGTAAATTGCATTATGTTTCGTGTATATATACACAGTAATCAATAGAGAGAGTCACGGACTCAATTCTCATAATCTTACATGGTATCACGATAGGTTACTGTATTGGCAAAAATTCTCTCTGGACTTATTTACGATTAAATCGGTCCAAATGTTTGGAAACGTCTAAGCAAGACCTAATTACTCGATAAAATATTCATACTTGGGTGGACTTCGGTTTGCTAAATCAAATCGACCCGACAATAAGGTCTCATCTACATGATGGATTACAATCAGTATCTTGGACCAATCCAATAATCATTGAGGACATCCTGACCAAATTATAAGGATCCATCTAATTGGACCGGCTCATCTAAGATGCAGCTCATTAGCCAACGCAAGCCCACGGGCTAAATGAATGGACCTACTGGTAGGAATTTAGAGATAGTGAATGAACCATTCTCCAACCGCTCCATGATCTCACACTACTTCGTGAGTCAGTTACTTGGACTTGGAGGTGAGGTAGAATCCTTCTCCAACTAGATCCCGACAAATAAGGGATTGATGGAGATCAACCCGTTAGAAAATGCTGCAACTATCTCTATAAAAGGAGAGGAGATAAACCCTAGAGGGACATCTGATATCTAGCAACTACACGTACTAGCAAAACCCTAACAACTAAGCTCTCTCTGCAATCGTCTCCTCCATACTTGAATTATGAACACCATCCCTTCCATAACCTGCATCACCACATCTTTTAACGTCCATCTAACCTCACCTAGTCCATTCAACCATCCGCCTAGCCAACCGATCATCCAGCTGACTCCTCCTAGCCGCCATAAGAGCTACACCATCTCAATCAGGATAAGTCCTCCCTTCCTTTATTTACAATTTATTTAACTTCTTCCAGACTCATTAGCTTGAGCGTCGGAGTCCTCTCGGTCATCACCACACCGGTGTCCCCCTTTGGATCTTATGTTCCAACATTTTCTTTCGTGTTGTCTTGCAGGTCGCTGGTGCCCCCTCAAATCAAAACCCTAATTTTCTAAGTAGATTCTGAGCGTCTACAATTTTGCACCCACCGTGGGGACCCAGCTACCGAACAAAGACAACTCTCTACACGCAACCATGCCACGTTCAGATGAGTACCACATTGAGGATGTGGAAGAAGTTGATGTCGCTAGCCAAGTCAAACTTATGGCGACTCAAATGAAGGAGAATGCCAAAAAGCTCCAACTCTTGGAAGCTGAGAATCGTGCTGTTCGTGAGGAGAATTCATCATGGAAGAAGAAAGTGGAGTCTGTTGTCCAGAACCATTCAATAACAGAACTCCAAAAGGACGCTTCGACCCCTGGGACAAGTACTTCCCGCAAGCAGGTCGAGGATCCTAGCTGCAATGCAATGGAGGGTCGTCAACTAGCCTTTGAGGAATTGGAAGTTCACGTTCCTCCAAGTGAGATGGCTGGACAGTACAAGATGCTGCTCCAATTGCCACCAACAAAAGGGTATCCTTTGAGGGTGCTAATACAAAGATCCATGTTGAGCTATCCCGACTGAATCACACTTCAGCAAGTCAGGTATACAATTTGCTAACCTTTCCCACAGGTACTTGAAGTAGCAATGATGAACTGGCCTCCAAGTTGGTAATCTTGGAGGAGATGATCCAGATGATTCCCGGAGTACCAGCTCGCATTAAAAATAGTCTACCTAGCAGCTTTGTAGATTTCCCGTTCGTGGATGGCATAGCTTTCGTAGAGATGCCGATCAAATTCAACTTTCCAAGTATGAAGATGTATGATGAAATAACCGATCCATACGACCATGTCTCACAGTACAAGCAACGAATGTTCACTATAGCCATCCCAAGGGACCTCCGCGAAGTTTGTATGAGCAAAGGATTTGGATCCAACTTGGTAGGCCCAGCTCTCCAGTGGTACACAAACTTACCCAATAATTGCATTAGTTGTTTTGCTCAATTAACTGACTGTTTCGTAGAATAATATGCTAGTAGTCGAAAACTTTTGAAAATGTTGGACGACTTATATAGCGTCTGACAAAGGCCTAACGAAACTCTCAGGGAATATGTTGGAAGATTCAACAAAGAAAAAGTATCCATCCCCAACTGCAACAAGGATACTGTAGTGAATGCTTTCAGGAAAGTGCTACCACCAAGCTCAAGATTATACAAGGAACTCACCATGTATCCTTGCAAAACTATGGAGGACGTGTTTGGTCAAAGCTTGGGCACAAATCAATTGGAAAGAAGATGATGCAAGCAGACCCTATGCGCCAAGTCAAAACAGTCACAGGGAGACTAGAAACGACATGCGAGTTGAATGGAGAGCTCCTGACCATTGGGCCAGACCATATCCCACTGAAAGGAGGCGTGGAACTTTAGGAGATCAAGGTCACCCTTTAATTCAGCCAATAAGGCCTGAAACCAGAATGACACCTCCAAAGTATTCATTGAACATCGAGCCGTCATAGTGTGTAGCGGTCATGAAAAACATGAGGGACAAAGTTAGGTGGCCTGGAAAGTTGAGAACGCCCCCCCCCGTGTACAACGGAATTCAAGCAAATGGTGTGAGTTCCATGGAGATCATGGTCATACCACAACTGAATGCATCTCATTGAGACTTGAAGTGGCCGAACTCCATTGAGAGGACACCTGAAGCAGTTCCTCTCTGATAAAGGTAAAAATACCCTAGCCAACCGGCAGGGCGCTGATTTTCCCAAACCCCCTCAGATAAGTGGCATTTGTTATTCTGCAGCCAAGCGCCATAGCAGACAAGCGGTAAAACCAGAACCTAGTGCTTACGGAACATTAGATGTCCCATTTTCCAGCATAACTATTAGCTTTATGAACTCTGAGTACAAATAGTTGATAAGTCCTCATGATGATGCACTTGTTATTTCTATTCTCATTGCAAATTGTCTCATTAAAAGGGTTCTCATTGACAATGGGAGCTCTGCTAACGTTATTTTTCTAGCTGCCTTGACAGAGATGGGGATAGATGAATCCGTCATAGTGCGTCAACCCACCACATTATATGGGTTCAGTGGAGAAAAGAAATTCACTATGAGAAGTGTCACTCTACATGTTTATGCAGAAGGAGTCAACCTTCCCACCAAGTTCCTGATCGTCGACAGCCTATCCAACTACAACCCAATTCATGGGAGACCCTGGATACACAGAATGAAAGGGGTTCCATCCACTTACCATCAAGTGTTTCGCTTCCCAATAAAATGGGGAGTTAAAGAAATAAGTGGTGAGCAGAGAATGTCACGAACATGCTACATGGAGACACTCAAGCCAAATGAGGCGCCCTTGTAGCAATTACATCATCTCCAACCCCCAACTTATCCAGACCAACCAGGAGTTGAGGAGTTGGATGAGATCCAAATTCATGCATATCATCTTGATCACAAGGTTGAAATAGGTTCGAGGTTGAAGTAATTGAGGGAACAACTCATATCATTCCTTAAGGTAAATCATGACTGCTTCGATTGGTCACATGCCGACATGACAGGGACCGATCCAGACATCATCACCCACAGGTTACAAGTAGATCCTGACTTCTGGCTAGTCAGACAAAAGCGAAGAAAGTTCGCACCAGAGTGCAACAAAGTTGTCAATGAGGAGATCCAGAAACTATTGGATATTGGTTCAGTACAAGAGGTCCACTACCCAGATTGGCTGGAAAATGTAGTGGTTGTCAGGAAGAAGAACGGCAAGTGGTGAGTCTGCATAGACTTCACTGACCTCAACAAGGCATGTCCAAAGGATTCATTCCCTCTTCCACACATTGATATGTTAGTAGATGCAACAACATGTCATGAACTCCTAAGCTTTATGGATGCATTTTCAGGTTACAACTGCACCTAGAGGACCAGGAGAAAACATCATTTGTTACAGAAAGAGGGACTTTTGCTATAAAGTTATGCCATTTGGGTTAAGGAATGTTGGAGCAACTTACCAACGCTTGGTGAACCGCATGTTTTTCAGCATGTTAGGTGACACCATGTAAGTATACATTGATGACATGTTAGTTAAGTCCTTGGTTGCAGATCAACATCTAGACCACCTCCGCCAAGCATTTTCAGTCATCCGCAGGTACAATATGAAGTTAAATCCAGCTAAGTGTTCATTTGGAGTTTCATCGGAAAATTCCTTGGATACTTAGTCACACAATGAGGTATTGAAGCTAACCCTGATCAAATTCGTTCTATTTCTAACATTCCCTCCCCAAAGTGTGTTAAAGATGTGCAAAAAATAACTGGGAGGCTAGCCGTCCTCAGTAGGTTCATCCCAAAATCTTCTGAAAGGTGCAGACCATTTTTTGACACCCTACGGAAGAGCAAGGATTTTCAATGGAGAGATGAGTGTGAGGACGCGCTGCAACAAATAAAACGCTACCTCACCACATCACAAATACTTTCCAAAACCAAAGTATCTGAGACCACATTGAGCGGCGTGCTAGTTTACACAACAAGATGGTTGCTAACTGCCAGTGTACCATGTGAGCAAGTTGCTCCTAGATGCAGATACAAGATACAACCAGCTGGAAAAATTGGCACTTGCATTAGTAACTACAGCCAAGAAGTTGCGCCCGTACTTCCAATGCCATCCAATCACGGTCCTCACTAGCTACCCACTTCGTACCATCCTGCACAAATCCGAACTCTTTGGAAGACTGGCGAAGTGGGCGATAGAGCTCATCAAATATAACATCACATTCCAACCGCGCACTTCATCAAGTCACAAGCTCTAGCTGACTTCATAGCTTATTTTACACCATCAGAATCAACCAAAGCGGAGAAAGAACTTTTGTGTTTGCAGGAAAAAGGGCAACCTACAATGGAAACTATTGGTTGATGGTTCCAACAACTTCAAGGGATGCGGGATAGGCATAGTTCTCATCTCACCAGAAGGAGATACAATCCATCGAGCAATTAGGTGAGGATCAAATCGACCAACAATGAGACGGAATATCAGGCCCTTATAGCCGGCTTGAACCTAGCCTAAGAAATGGGAATAAAAAATCTCCATGTACACTCTGACTCGCAATTAGTTGTCAATCAATTGCAGGGGTCCTATCAGACTATAGACCTGAAGATGGCAGCATACCTCAAGCTGGTCAAGGACTCGCAACTTTCTTTCGAAGAATTCTCAATCAAACAGGTACCTAGGGTGGAGAACAACCATGCAGAAGCTCTCGCCAACCTAGGAGCTGCCATCCAGACCACAAACTCACCTCAATTTCGGTTGTGTATGCCCAATGGCCAGCTACTTGGAAGGAAGGTTCAGGCTATAAGCATCTAGCTGAGATCACAAGAGAGGAAATTTGGATGACTCCAATCACAACCTACCTTCTTAGCGGACAACTCCCAGAAGATAAGAATGAGGGTAGAAGAGTGAGAACTAAGACAACAAGATTTGTCATCCATAATGACAAGCTATCCAAGAGATTATTTTCTGGCCCCCCTACTCAGGTGTGTGTCTCCTGGAGAAGCTAAATTTATACTGACTGAATTACACGAAGGCGAATGTGGCAATTATTATGGGTCTAGAAGTCTAGCCAATAGAGCGCTCACAACAGGATTCTACTGGCCTACCATGCGAGCTGACTCCAAAGAATTCGTGCAAAGATGTGATCCATGTCAAAGAAATTCTCAAGTTAGTCACCTTCCACATGAAGAGTTATACTCAATAATAGCACCATGGCAATTCATAAAGTGGAGAATGGATATTGTCGGGAAGCTACCTAAGGCCCCTGGACAACGATTATTCATGCTTGTAGTTACTGACTACTTCACCAAATGGGTAGAAGCAGAAGCTTACACATAGGTAAAGGATCACGAGGTAAAAAGTTTTATTTGTAAACATGTCATTTGCAGGTTTGAAATCTCAAAGGAAATTGTCACAGACAATGGCCCTCAGTTCATAAGCTAGGAGTTCCAAGATTTTTGCAAAGAATGGGGCATCAAGCTCACATTCTCCACACCTAGATACCCTCAAGCAAATAGGCAGGCATAAGCAACCAACAAAACCATTTTGAATAGTCTAAAGTAGAGACTCAATAGTGCGAAAGGGGCTTAGGCAGACCAATTACCAACAGTGTTATGGTCATACCGTACCACTCCCAGGACTCCAACTAGAGAGACGCCATTTAGTCTCACCTTTGAAACTGAGACCGTCATCCCAATTGAAGCTGGTCTCTCAACTGCAATGTATGAAATGGTTGATGCAAAAATCAATATTACACAGTTAGAACATGAACTTGACACCATTGACGAGCTCCGTGAAAAAGCTCTAGTTTGGAACGCCGCATACCAACACAAAGCCGCTGAGTACTTCAACAAAAACATACGCCTTCGAACATTCAAAGAAGGAGATTTGGTGCTCCGGCGAGTATTCCAAAACACCAAGGTAGCCGGAGGCGGGAAACTAGGACCTAACTGGGAAGGCCCCTACAAAATCACAAAAGTAGTCGGTAACGGTGTATACAAATTACAAGCAACAGATGGACACCCAATTCACAACAACTGGCAATTCGGGTTAAACGCCCCACCCCCACTTCCCCCATCAACAACATCTTGCAGAGAGCTAAGGCCAAACATACAACCAGAAGTGGTTCCTTGAAAATCCCAGTCACTTGGTAACTGACGACACTAGAACAAATTCCATGGGTTAGACAACTCCAAGCCTTCCAAAATTGATGATCACGCCATACAAAGAGATGCAGCCAAATACAATCCATCTCCAAGTTCCAGTCCTTCTACCTCACTATATGAGTGGAAGAAAGTCCAATAGATGAAGTGAGATTTAGTGCTAAGAGTCCAATCACTAGTCCTCCAAACCGGCACTTGGACTGGAAGACAAACTAAGGCAGAATCAAGAAGTTGGGAACATGAACCTAAATAGAAGCAAAAAGTTGGAAACGTGAACATGAACCTGGATAGAAGCAAGAAGTTGAAAACGTGCAACACTACCCACCTGACGCTATTGGATGACTATCAAACACTTGGCACTATAGCAAGTCGTCGGATGTTAAGTAGGTTCTTCCCATTTTTCGACTAGTAATCATATTTATTGTCCTCATCAACCTTTATATGTTCACTATATGAGAATGATAAAACATTGCATTTGATAGTGATGCACAACTCTTATATTACTTTTCATGTAACGCCCCGGTCTGGTCCGGACGTCAAGGATTATATATGCCGAACTCCCAAATACATAGATATCAAAGCAATAATTATTACGCACCCCAAATATAATTTATAAATCAGCAGTTATTACACACGTCTACAAGATTAGCAACAGAATAATAAGTCCTAGTGTCAGCTTATCTGTCTATCTAACCCGACCTTTCTTCGTGCTCTAAACCTGGGAAATCAAGGTTAAACAAGAAGAGCGTAACTCAACAGACTTAGTGAGGATAATCAAGCAGGTATGAAAATGCATGAATGCAACATGATAGCAAACCACCACATCACGCTGATCAGACACTTTTAAAAAAATGGAGAAACCGTAACACACACTCACGATCATAGCACATGAAAGGTGCTAGATTCACAGCACTGAAATAGTAACTGTCTTGGGCTGGACCAAACTGATCAGGTATTGGTCAAATAACAAGAGTGGAGGCGTTACCTCACCTAAGTTGCTTTATGACAGGCACGACCCGTCGCAACCCACAAACGGGACCGTTTGAATAGTCCAACACGCACGCAAGAGCCCGAAAGAATAGCGCTGCAGACTGCTTTATAATTTTTGTCGAACAAGTCGACCACGAAGGTTCCCAAGTTTTTTCCAAAACAGTGTGTGGTTGCTTTAAAAATCATTTCTTTCATGCAATGCAAATCATAGGGAACAACACAATACAATTAGGATGGAATAACAAGGGGTACTGAAATAGAATCACGTCATGTCAGAATATCAAGTTACAATTAGAATACAGATCCATCGATTCAATAACACTTCTATAGTCAGTCATCACAATCAGTAGTCGCTTCGCAGTTAGTCGAGACATCGTTGCCTAGTCGGAGTCAGAGTTAGGCATGCAATAATGTAACAGGAACAGGTACTGGAATAAAAGGACTTGAAAGGTAACAACTTTCCCAGGGCCGGATGCCGAAAGCCAGTAATCACTCACCTTGGTTGATCTTCGTAAGTTACACAACCTTGTGAATTCTCAGAGTACGAAGTTCCTAGTAAGGAAAATACTACTTAACTTTTACGTAGGAATAATTATAAGACTCCCTTGAAATTTCCCCCCAACAGTAATTACAACCAAGTAACAATTTCGACACGAAAGGCACTTACACATCTACTTCCATATAATCATGTGAGACCGACCAACGTACTCATTTTACTCAAACAGGTTCAAACGACCTCATAGACAATTAAATGCATCAACTAGACATAATCAACCTCAAGC
>JAYMSP010003693.1:0-18821 GCA_036897095.1 Plantago elongata
AGGTAAAAGAAATGTAAACTGAACTGGTAAACAAATTTGGAGGTTACAAACTGTATATATATTGCTCTGCTTCTAGTTGTGGTTTATAATTTGTTTTTCATAATAATATGACATCAAGAAAACTAATGTTTTGCAATCACGCAATGAACCGTATCAAGGAAATAACAATAACAGTAGCACAAATCTAACTATGTACCTCACGTATAACTACTACAAACAACACATGTTTAGAAATACAGATAATGCAATCACGGGGTACACTGTGTTGAAAATTGTTGTGCCATCTGTCAGATGGATTAGGTTGAACTTGAGGTTGAGAATTGGGCCATTACCATATGATTCAGGGGAAAATTCACTAATATTTTCCCAAAACAGTAAGCCAGGTTCAGGTGGTTTTTCCAAGAATAAGTTATGAAACATACATACAAAAGGCTTAGTTTATCTACAAGTACAACCCAAGTGTTTTAACCTTCAAAATTTGAGCCATTTCTTTTCTTTCTCCTTCCTAGAAACTGCATTTGACGTCCATGAATGGGATTCCTCAGCTTTAGCCAACACTTTGCGCGTCTCACTAAGCTTCCTCATAGCAGCCTCATATACAGGCTTCTCCTTCCTGTTTCGATTTGCCATTTCTTCCAGTTTCAAAACTTGCAACCTCAAATTCTTGATCTCATCTTCATATGCAAGCAGAGCTCTCCTGTCCTCTTTCCTCACTTCTCCATTTCCGTTATTCTGCTGCTGCTGCTTCTTCCCAGATTTATCAGAAATCAAATATTGTGGAAGCTGAGAAGAGAAGTGCTTACAGTGATGAACATGTTGATGTGATGATCCAGATGAATGCAGAAATCAGTGATCAGAGATGAACGGTGACAATGCAGTTGAGAAAGCTTGAACAAGCAAAGTAAATAACTGTTGTTTCTTGTTTCTGTTGTATTCAGATTGGGGAGAAAAATTGTACAGAATGTATGAATGTATATGTGAACGTACAGATGAAAAAATATCTCATCCTATTTATACTACTACATTGTAAAGCATAATCTAACTAACTAATCTTTACATTTGTTGAAATAAATTGTATACAAGTATTATACATCTATACTAGTGTTATTTACAATCATAATCCTCCAATAACACTACAAGATTCCACATTGAATCAGGCTGTTTATCAGCTCATTTGCTCGCTCTGCTTGCCCTGCTTTTTTGTACTGCAGTTCTTCTTCCATCTGTTCCTTACATTTCTGATACTCCCCCGTAAGATGAGCATATACATTGCTTATGCTCATCTACCCAATAATCTGTTCATATCATTTTGAGCTAAAGCTTTGGTAAAGATGTCCGTCAACTGCTCTTTTGTTGGAACATGAAGAACTTGAATTAATCCTGAGAGAACTGTTCCCTAACAAAATGACAATCAATTTCTAAATGTTTTGTTCTTTCATGAAATATGAAATTCTTGGTTAAATGGATTGCAGACTGATTGTCACAATACAGTATTATTGGCTCCATAAGTTTGACATTGAATTCTTCAAGTAAGTTTTTAAGCCAAATTACTTCACAAGCTGCAAATGACAAGGCTCTATACTCAGTTTCTGATGATGATCTACTAATAGTGGTTTGCTTCTTGCTTTTCCAACTGGTAAGTGAATTTTCCAGAAGCATACAATACCATGAGATAGATCTCCTTGTATCAGGGCATGAAGCTCAATCTGAACCAGTGTAAGCAGTAAGATTGAAAACACTTGAAGATGAGAAGAAAATGCCTTGACCTGGAGCATTCTTCAAGTACTTTAGTATCCTATAAACTGCTTGAAGATGAGTTTTTGTAGGTTTTTTCATCAATTGTGACAATATGCCAACTGCATAAGTAATATCAGGCCTAGTGATATTCAAGTAGATTAATCTACCAATCAAACTCCAATAAAGAGTTGAATCTGTCAGTATGTCTGAATCATTGACAGTTAGTTTCAAATTCAGTTCCATGGGACTGACTACAGTCTTACAATCAATCAATCATGTGTCTTTGAGTAGCTCCATGACATATTTTCTTTGACATATGTGTATGCCTTCAGGTTTTCTACAGATTTCCAAACCAAGAAAATATTAAACTGCTCCTGAATCTCTAATCTTGAACTGTCTGTGCAACATTTGTTTTACTTCATTGATTAGCTTATTGCTTGAAGCAGTTATGTGTATATCATCTACATATACCAACAAGGCTATGAAACCTTGTGAATCATTCTTTGTAAACAAAGAATAGTCAGATTTTGATTGCTGAAATCCAAGATCATGCAGTGTTGATGAAAATTTCTGGTTCCACTGCCTGGAAGCTTGTTTCAAACCATAGAGTTTGTGTAGTTTAAAAACCAAGGTTTTACCTTGTGAATTCATCTGTGAATAATCAGTTTGTGTGATCTCCCCCTGAAACGAGTATCCAGGTGGTATGTCCATGTAAATATCTTTATCAAGATCACCATTCAAGAAAGCATTGTTTACATCCATCTGCTCACAACCCAACCTTTTGATGAAATAATAGCCAAAAATGTTCTAAATGTGGTAAGTTTAGCCACTGGACTGAATATTTCTATATAATCAAAACCAAACCTCTGTGAATAACCCTTAGCAACCAACCTAGCTTTATATTTATCAACAGTTCCATCAGGATTAAGCTTCAGTTTGAAAACATACTTGCATCTTATGGGTTGATGACCTTGAGGAAGTGGTACAACTGACCAAGTTTTGTTATCTTCCAAGGCTTGTAACTCAGCATTAATGACTTGAGTCCATTCAGGTGATTTTATAGCTTGTGAATAAGTCTTTGGTTCAGAATTTGATATATTGTTGACAGAAAATGTCATATCAGTTGAGTTTAATTGCTCATATGAGAGATGATTAGTAAGTGGATGAGCAGATGACCTAGGCTTGTGATGAATACCATGAAGAAAATCATTGTATTTTGCTGGTGTTTTAACTGGTCTTGAAGAAATCCTCAATGGTTGTGCTGTATCAACATCAATATCAGACAAAGAGGATGAGCTGCTATTATCAGGTGAAGAACTTATAATATCAGGTGAAGAACTCTCAGCTTCAAAAGCTAAGTTATGAGTATGTGATGAACTTCTGTTTTCAGGTGAAGATATAACATAATCATTTGCTAAATCATGAAGTGGGGTAATATCTTCTTTATGTGTATGAGATGACTGCTGTGGAGTGATCAATACTGAAGGATCAGTGGAATCAGCAGAGTTTTGATAATCTGCATTAGGCAGAATTTGATGTTTTTTCTGAAAATGGAAATATATGTTCAAGGAAATGAACATCCTTTGAAATTATCACCCTGCGTGTGTTAAGATCATACAGTTTATATCCTTTGGTGTTTGGTGGATAACCAATAAAAATACAAGCATTTGATCTTTGATCAAATTTTGTTCTTAATTGAGCATGTGTTGATGCATAACAAAGAGAACCAAAGGTTTTTAAATTGTTGTAGTCAGGTAACTTGTTAAAGAACCTGTAAAAAGGAGTTTCATTGTTCAATATTGGTGAAGGAGTTCTGTTAATAAGATAAGTTGCAGGGAGTACAGCATCTCCCCAAAATTTTAAGGGAATACATGACTGAAATATTAGTAATCTTGCAATGTTCAGCAAGTGCTGGTGTTTGCGCTCCACTACTCCATTTTTGAACAATTCCCAAAGATTTCAAGTGAGGTGAAAGCACAAGAAACTCTGAACCATTATCAGTTCTGAGGTGTTTAATTCTCACTTTGAACTGATTTTCAATGAAAGTTATAAAATTCAGCAAAATGTTCTTCACTTCATCTTTGCTAGTAAACAGATGAATTCAAGTATATGTAGCGTAATCATTTACTAAGGTAAGAAAATACTTGTGTCCATTTATGGAACACATGGAATAAGGTCCCCAAACATCAACATGCAATATCATAAAAGGAGCAGTTGAAACAAAATTACTAGTTGGAAATGGCAATTTTCTCTGTTTTGCTCTCAAGCAGACAATACAGTTTTCAACAACATTACTATCAATATTACAACAATCAACCAACTTCATCCTTTGAACAGAAGGATGACCAAGTCTTGCATGCCAAATGTAAGTAGGATTGAGTTTGGTGAGAGCATGAACAACAAACTGAGAGTGAAACTGCTGAGTGTTCAGAGAAACATCACTTGAATGTGATTTATTTGAATGAAAATTGAGGTTTGAAAGCTGTGTGATGCTCAAGACAAATAGAGATTTATATCTCTGAGCCAGACCAATCCTTATCCTTGAAGTAATCTCCTGTAAAATACATTCATCATGAGTGAATATAAAATGAAAAAGTCTGAACTTAGTAATTTGAGTTACAGAAATCAAATTTACTGTAAAACTTGGTACATACAGTACATTTTCAAGAGTGATATGATGTGATATATAAACATTTCCTATTTTTGTAACAGGTAATGTGGTTCCATTTGGTAATTGGACTGAAGAATCAACATTACAAACATGAGAAGAAAAAAGTTCAGGATTGCATATCACATGGTTAGTAGCACCTGAGTCTATGATAAAAAATTTGTGTAGATTATGAGATGTTGAGCAAACTATATCAGCTGAGTATGAACATGTAAACTTACCTCCTATAGTATTGTATGCAGCAGGTATACCTTCAACTTCCATATGTTGCATCTGTGAGCTATCAACAGGTTGAACAGTATATGCAGAAGGATGAGCAGCTGGATGGTGTATGCCTTGTTCCAGCATCTTCATAAGGTGATCCACCTGTGTCTTCATCATTGTGTATTGAGCACTCATGTCAGAAGAAGGAACAACAACAGTTACAATGTTAGCATAGTGAGATTTTGGAGCACCATATTGGGAAAACCTTAAAGTTGTTTGCAACATTGGAGTTGTTTGAATAGCTAGCATTTCCACCAAATCCTCCTCTACCATATGATGGTTTCTTGGTGAATTTGAAGTCATTTGTAAACCCTATCAGCTTGTAACACTTATCAACATTATGATTGGTAAATCCACAATGGCCGCAACCTCTTGTTTCTTTGCCTTTTCTCTTAAAATGTTGTGCAGATACATTCTGTCTCATGTGGTATGTTGAGTGATTCATACCAAGATTGGACACATTGTGTCTTGAGTTTTTCTGCCTTTCTTCAGTTAAAATGATTGAATATGCTTTCTCAAGTGAGGGAATAGGATGCTGCATGATTATCTGCCCTCTTATACCATCATATGCCTCTCCTAACCCCATCAAGAACTTAGACACTTGATCAATTTCATTGATCTTTCCTGCATTTGTGAGATGTAAGCATGTACAGTGCCACAAGTACACCAATCACTTCTTGGTGGAGGCCTATACATGTGAAGTTCTTCCCAAATGCTGGATAACTTGGTGAAGTATTCCATAACAGACTGAGATCCTTGCACAAACTGACTGAGAGCTAGTTGCAACTCATAAATTCTGACATTATCAGCTTGTGAATACCTTGATTCAAGCTTTTCCCACACATCCTTTGCAAAGACACTCTGAGCTATTGTGCCTCAATCATTGAATTATGCAACCATGAGAGAATAAGGTTGTTGCATCTCAACCAATGCACATACATAGCATTCTTAATTGGAGGTTTGTTGTAAGTACCATAAATAAATCCTAGTTTGTTTTTAATGGACAGATTTAGCATCATTTCACGCCTCCAACAGATATAGTTAGGTCCTTTCAGTATGGTTTTAATTGCTCCAGAAGTTGCAGTATCATGTGGGAACAGATGGTAAGGGCTATCTGGATTGGTGTGATCCAGCTCCTTATCAGCAACATTCACATGCACATGTGATGGATGAATAGGTGAACTTTCAGTTGTCATTTTTCCTTACTCGGATTTTGTTGAATCAAATCTAATCAGTATAACAAGTTTAATGATCAATAACCGTAAATCAATGAAGTATGAGTGAACTTATGAATTCAATCCTTAAGAAACGCTGATGAAACAATTAAAAATGTGATGATCAATCAGCATTATACCTATATTAATCAATGAGAATGTAAGTTTCTACTCTAGATCATGAATTTTCTAGTATTTCGACTATTTTACTGATTGAAAACAGCTTGATCTTATCAATCCTCAACAGTGAACAACTTATACTAAATCTTTTAGGAAATATCAGTGAAATTTTCAATCGATCGGCAGCAGTGAATTTTCGATTGATGAACAGCAGTGAAATTTCAATCAATCGTGAACATAACCTCAAACAATCAGTCGATTCAATCAATGACAAGCTGTAAAACAATCAATTGCAACCTATGATCGAACCAAAAGCTAAACTAAACAATAGCTGTTCATAATGTGAATCGATCGCATCGATCAGGATTTCAACGAAGCTTTGATACCATATCAGAAATCAAATATTGCGGAAGGTGAGAAGAGAAGTGCTTACAGTGATGAACAGGTTGATGTGATGATCCAGATGAATGTAGAAATCAGTGATCAGAGATGAACGATGACAATGCAGTTGAGAAAGCTTGAACAAGCAAAGTAAATAACTGCTTCTGTTGTATTCAAATTGGGGAGAAAAATTGTACAGAATGTATGAATGTATATGTGAACGTACATATGGAAAAATATCTCATCCTATTTATACTACTACATTGTAAAGCATAATCTAATTAACTAATCTTTACATTTGTTGAAATAAATTGTATACAAGTATTATATAGCTATAGTGTTATTTACAATCATAATCCTCCAATAACACTACAAGATTCCATATTGAATCAGGCTATTTATCAGCTCATTTGCTCGCTCTGCTTTTCTGTACTGCAGTTCTTCTTCCATATGTTCCTTACATTTCTGAGAAGATTCCCCATTGAGTAATTGTCCATGCATCGCAAGTTGCGTATTTATAAGAGAAAAAACATCTTTGGATTCCTCATCATCTTCAGCATCCTTTATGGCTGCTGCCAACTTCTTATCCCGTTTTCTCTTACCACCCCTACTGCGCTTCTTCCCCCCAGAATCTTTAGTTTCTCCTGTCTCAGTTTTGACAGCATGATCAAGAGACTGCTTTGGTGGAAGAACTTTTACGGAAACTGAGTCCAGAATCCCCTGTCCTGATGCACCTAAACCCATTCCTTCACCGTAACCCATATTTGCCATCATTTTCGACGCAATGCCTCGGGTGTGATTTTCCCACGTGGCAAATATGGCAGTGTCAGTTTGAACCCCCCTCCGTGAGGTTGAGCTTTCTAGAAATCCCAAGCCTTGTGGATTGTTATCATCAGAGTCACTAGAGTCATATAATTCAGAACTTGCATCAGATTCTTGTTCATCACTCGCCTGTGCGTATTCCAATAATGCCATGGCTTCAGTCCCCAGCTTCGCTGAACTTCCATCATCACTAAAAATGACCTCTCCTAAGCCGAGATTTCCATCCCATGATTCGAGCTCAGCTTCCCTCCAGACACCGGCTTTAGGGTCGGAAAGCGCCCAAATACTGGAACCAACCAATGATTGATCCCATATCGTAGGAAGATAATTCTTCAATGAAGATACTGGAAGCTCAATTCCTGACAACGATAAATATATATATTAGCCCAGTTCAAGATGCTTATGAGCAGGATGAGAGTAACATGTCACAAGGAATAACCCAAGTAAGCTGATGACAGGTTCAATTACACAATCAATCTAAACAAAAAATTGAATGGGGATAAAACCAGGAGATTTATATCAAATACAGTTCATAATATACAATGACTGATGAAGACCATTGAAGCAGAAGACAAGGTAAATCCATTCTCTAACCAAGAAGGAAGTATCTTATATCTAGTTAGATCAAGGCTCACTCAAACTAGAGAATCTACTCAATCTTCTAGAGTTGGCTGTGACAAATTTAGGAGGAATAACCTGTCTCATAGAAGAGCTCCAATATCAAGATACACAAACAATTTGTTGGTATTAGAAAACCATCCATAAGGTCAATGCTTACAGATTTTGATATGCTTTGAAACATACCATGTGATAAGCGGCAATTACTAGCAAATCGACATCGTTGCTGTAGAAAGAACTTGCACATCTGCACTCGTATGGTCTAGCATTAGTATGTCAGAGACCAACTTAAACTACTCAATTCATCAAGACAAAAGAGAGGGAAAAAACGTTATGATGCATAAGAATTTCAAAGCAGCAAATACTTTTTATCAATAATTAAACTATATTTTTTTTTTTTTTGGTTCAAGAAAGTGCTATTTATAGATGATTTCGTGAATCACCTCTAAAGGTGCTTTATTAAATCAGAAGCTTAATAAAAAAACAGAAGCTGGTTTTGCAAACACTGTTTCAGGTTAAAGTAAGCAGTGATAGTTTACAAAAACAGATTGCCAATAATATATGCAGAAGGTCAATAAAATATGCAGAAGCAGCTTGCAAAATTAGTCAAGCAGGCAAAATCACAAAAGGTGGGAAAAAAATAGGCAGGAGAGTATTGAAAATGACCATCAGATAGGTATTTCAATCTCAGGTACAATTAATTCAATTCAGGATCATGGTATCCTTCTGCTAGAAGGGAATAGAAAGGTTAGAGGAAGCAAAAACAAAAAAAGGCAGATGTAGCCACAATCATGGCAAAATGGTTGAATGTTATAAAATTTCTTCTTATTCAGGAAAGGATATAATCTCAAAATGCATGAATGAATCTTATTCATAGCTATTATCTGGACAGGACATTTTCAAGCTGTAATATAACGGGGATTATAATGGTGATTTTCAACCAAATCACGTCATGCTCCAAAGGTCTCCTGGATTATTATGCAACTCAATAATACGAACTGATACAAATAGGAGGAGAATTAGCAATACATTTTGATATAACATAGGATAATCCTTGTAAAATGTGGAAAATATCAGTTTTAACCTAGCGGTACATATACATAGGAAAATGCACTAAGATGACCCTTAATTAACTCTACACCATCTGAATGCTAATCATATATAATAGCAACATGAAAAATAAAAGTATCTAAACTGATGATATAGGAAACAAATAAATACAAATATGGTAAAGAAAAAGATTAGTGAATACTACAACTCACCACCATGTTTTCACACGTCGGTGTAAGGAAAGATATCTTCGCAGTTTCTGATCCTTCCAGCCCAACAACAACACCAGAGTACCACCTCCCATCAGTGTGGCGGAATCTACATTTTGATCCAACTGAAAATCTTGGTTCCACCAGTTCTTCATCTTCTACCTGTTTTGCTCCAAGGGGTTCTACTTTGTCTTTGACGCCATCAGTCCACAACGAAGCTTGCAAAACCAAATCAGCCTCTCGAAGCAACCTTGCCCGTTTTAGCTCAAACAGCCCCTTCTCAGCATCTTTAATCGCCTGAACGAGCTCCACATGGACCTATACAAGCATTATACATCGAGTTAATTAGAGCACCAACAAAATAAAAAGACTATCAGCAGTGTATGAAGTGCAATATCACAAGCTTTCTGGCCATAAAAAATTCCATCCTGCATAGATATTGTGACAAAACACATCAATGCAAGTATTAGTTTTGTCTATTCACGAATCACAACGGAAAATAATATAAATTCAAGTAAAACCTTTTCGAACTACAGGTGTATCCTTTAAAATATCCAAGTATAAAGAAGTAAGCGTTACAGCAAAAGATACATGACACTCCATAATACTCCAATGCATGATGATCAAGAGAATTGCATTTCACTAAAGAGCCAACAACAGATTACAAGGACTCTCAAAATAGAATTGTAACATGCACAAGGAATCTAAAAGAACCCACTCAACATGCCAAAGAAACTCTGTCATGTTCACATAATAGCAGCGCAAAACTCATGAAACAAAGTCCAAGCACTTCATGTGGCAGATTATATTGCTGTTAACTTCATTCAGAGAATCAGAGCCAAATCTGTTTGATTTCTGGTAAATAATCTTCTACACCTACCACTAGAAACTCAACAGGAAAAATAAAAAATTTAAATACATAAAAAGAACGTTAACACCTACTTTTTAGTATATGCAAAACTAAATGAAGTTCAATGTTCGTAGTTATTATTACGTAATCATTTGATGTTTCTGAAACTCTATTTAAGCTTTCCTGTTTGGTAAGACTATTCAAATGTAGATACTCTTCAGACAAAGTATACAACAGGTTTAAAAACAGTTTTATTGTATGCAACAACTGAGACATCTTCATAATGGACTAGGTGAAACAACTACAGGTTCCGCACCTTTTCTTTAGTAGTATGGTCTTATTTTGAGGGACGTCAAAATCCAGACATTTTTCAGACTAACGAAAAGTCCTCTATCCACGCCCATTCAACATATGATGTCGAAAATCACATTGACATCTCATTGTTCGTGAGATCTCAACTTAAGTTCCTCCTAAATAAAGACTACGCTTTCCTTAATCACGGGTTTGTTTATAGTAAGTCTGAAGAAAGCACGCTTCACACCAGTGTAAGTTAGGGGAAGGAGGGGGTGGTGGTGTGCATTTTACTAAGTTTAGGAGAAGATGGCCTTCAAGTAGTATGCTTCTTTTTCTCATTTTCAGGTATTTTAAATTAACTTACACTGATATACCTAACTATTCATAGTTCAAACAGTGTAATATATCCATCAGATTAACTCGTTAATTCAGCAGTTATAGTGTCAGCTTTCATCTCAGTCAGTTGCATCCCCATTCTCTGGAATGTGCACACTCTAGGCTCAATCAATCATCTACTAATTTGCTGTCATCTCATCTATCATTCGCCTTATTTTACCCATCAACAAACCTAGTTAAACTTAACACAAATCTAAATATATTGTCAACTCTGCAGCACTCGACAGGTGGATACGCACAGTACCCAGTATCTACCCTTTTACGTCTAGGACTACCGAGTCCTAAATCCCATTCGATCCCCTAGGATTTCATCTCTAAGTATCAGCATCCGCACAGTAATCTCATGCCCTTACTGATTCTACAGAGGCCAGGTATAAAATAACAAAATGTGCATTCCATCGAGCAACTCTTATCAAAAGAATATCAGCATAATCGAGAAAAACCGAAAGAGAAACATAATTTAATGCATCTAGAACAGGTAAAAAATTGATTGACGACAAACAATTCATTTATAATGTTCAACAGTTGATGACTGCAGTGCAATGAGCATAAAATGAAGTGGAAAGTGGAAAAGTATTACCGAGAGAAGTTCGGGGTTTTGGGGATCGGATGAGAGGGCATCGGCAACAGCTTTGATGGAATCGTTTTGGTCATGGAGTTGAGATTCAAGTTGCTCTTCCAAATTCCTCTCTTCTTCTTCTCCATCCGTCATTGCAAACCTAATGCTAATGGAGAATAATCAATCACCCTTTCTAACTCAGTTACAATTTTTCATTTTAAGTTTCACTAAATTAAAATAATTTCCCATTCATAGCAATAGTCCCCTTTTTCATTAATTTTTTAATTAAGTACTAATTTCATAACCTTCTTTTAATAAAAAGATCATATTACGTAAATATTTAAAGCTTATTTTAGCTGGTTTAAGAATCTAATGAAGTAGTTTATTAAAATAGATAGTCTCGAAAAAAACCGAATTTTCTATTAGATATCCATTTATTACATTAAAATTCACATAACATAAATAAAAACCCACATACCGTAAATAAAAACTCACAGTCAACGTAAAAATCCACGGACCCTAAATAAAAACCGCCAAACAACGTAAAATTCACAGACCCTAAGTAAACCCACATACAGTACGTAAAAACCCACATACACTGAATAAAAATTCACATACCCTAAATAAGAAAAAAAAGACAGCTAATTTAGCTAAACCATGACCATAATCTCCACAATACAAGTTATGGGATTCGCGCTTAGCACGTTGTATCATTTCTAATATTTAATAGCTCATTTTATAAATTTTTAACATTTTAGTTTATTTATTAAATTTATATTTATTTATAGTGAATAGAATAATTATTTATTTAGTAATAATATCATAGATTATTGTTAATTAATTTCTCTTGTCACGAAGAATTTAAATATATTTTAAATATTTGTAATTATTTAGTAGATAAATTATATGATATTTAATAAATACTTTATTAATGCTTACATATATAAAATGGACAGTTAAAGATATACATTATAAAATTAATTCTATAAAATTTAATGTATGATTGAATTAATTTAATAAATTAATTTTTAAAATTTAATTATTTCATTTTAACTTAAATAAATTTATATTTTATTTTAATTATAAAATAATATTTAATTCATAATAGTATTCAAGATTGGTGTCTATGGATGAATTCAAATATATGTTCAAACTATTTTTCGAATATTTGTAGATAAAGTTATATTACATTTATTAAATTTTATCTAAGTAATATGGTACGAAAAATAAACTAATCAAACATGAAGAGAAAAAATTTCAATACTTAAAATAAAATGAATGTAATAATGAAAGATTTTGAAATATTCATTTTATTATTGTTAATTTTATAATATTTTTGAGATAAATAATAATTGTAGATAAAAATAATCTATTAATTTTAAATAATATATAGATAGATTCCGTTGCGTTACAATAGTTACTTTGTGTTTAGGAGGAGCAAGATAAGTATGGTTGTTTGTTGAAGATGGATTTACTCGGGTAAAAGCCAGGAAAACAAGGAAAAGGTCAATTATTTGTTCATTCCAATCCCTACTGACGACATGTATACTGATGAATGAATCGGAAGAAAAAGTGCCACCCTTAATTGACGAAAAGACCCCCCCACCCACCATAGAATGTCAACAAGAGAGCAGACCCATCTTCTCAAGCTTTGAGTTTTTAACTCCTCCTCCTCTCTTCATCTCCACTCTGACTCTCCTCCTCGACTTCCACTCAACAAGGTTTCACTTCTGTTCTCTAACACAAATGATTTCTTTTCTTTCGACTAGATTTTATTTCGTTGACTTTTTATGTTACCCTTCTTCGATTCTTCACTACAAGCGAATCGATGTTAATTGTTGCGTTCTAATTTCACCATTCTGTCTTTATGCCATTTCTTGTACGAATCGAACAGATTGTCAATTGATTAGGTTATTATTTTGTTTATTTTTAAGGGTTTTGAGTGCTGTTTCATCTGCCTATGTCAGCTTGGGTAGTAGTAAATTTACGATGTTTAATCAGTCTATGGCTTTGTTATATTCATATGGGAATGAATGATATCTCGATTTTTCGGTTACTTGTTTTGATTGCCTGTGCTGTTTTGTATCTTTATAGGGAGGGTCTTACTAGTTAGTTACCTTCTTTCTGGTGTTTTATTGTTTAGAGCTACTGGAGTTTGTTTGAGTAAGTCTTCGGAGACGGTCTTGTGGGGATAGACTAAAAGAGACGGACAGCACCGTTACTGTTTTAGGTTATGATTTATACACACTTCATTTCCATTCAATTCACTAAATTTCAGTTGAAGAGAATATAGACTTACTAATAATGATATACATAAAAAAATGATATAAAATGTACAGTCTGATATTGTTAAAAATATTATAGCTATATTTAAAGACATTAATCCGTATATCAGGACTCTCATAATACACGTATCTTCATTGATACAGTTTCTTACACATATATATGAGAAATTGGGACTTTGTCTGTGTATTTGTCCAGTATGGATGCCTAGTTTTAATATCTGCACCTATATAACTCTTGATTGTCTAATGATTGATTCGTGCTACATACATACATACTGATTACTAATAGTCAGTTGATTTGAGTATATGAATGAGTGTATACCAATTACCAAGCAAGAATATCTATTTCCATGTGAAGGTCATGGATCACGTGATTGCTATTTTGATCTCTTCAGAAGTACCATTTTTCCTGCACCACATAAGGCTCATTTCTGCATTTCTAGTGTTATAATCTGCATTATTTAAGTGGCTTATTCTTATTTAAATACTTTTGATGCAAATTTACCTCGGATAATGTCTGTTGTTTGCTTTATGATTCTTATCTATGGATGAAGGTTGAAGGGCTCTTTCCATGTTTACTAAAAGTTCAGTCTCTATATTCCCCGAGGAGCTTACGGTGGAAGAAAGCTCCAAATGGAAGGCGGCTATGATGGAGGAAATTCAGCTATATACCAACTGGAATGATGTCATATGTCCCATATGCTTGGACTTCCCTCACAACAGTGTTCTCCTTCAGTGTTCATCCTACAGAAAAGGATGTCGGCCTTTTGTATGCGACACCAACCACTTACATTCTAATTGCCTTGAGCGCTTCAAGCAGGCTAATGGAATGCCAGCTGATTCTAAAACATCAGATCCTTCTGAAGATCTAAATTGTGATGGCTTGCAGTCTGAGAATACACCAGCGTGCCCGTTGTGTAGAGGAGAAGTTCTTGGATGGGTAGTGGTTGAAAAAGCTCGTATACATTTGGATGAAAAAAAACGTTCTTGTGAAGAAGAAAAATGTCCGTTTTCAGGCACGTACGTGGAGCTGCGAAAGCACGCTCAAGTAGAGCATCCCCATGCCTGTCCTTCGAAAATTGATCCTGCTAGACAACTTGATTGGGAAAATTTCCAGCAATCCTCTGAAATTATTGATGTTTTAAGTACTATTCATTCGGAAGTTCCCCGTGGAGTCGTCTTAGGAGATTATGTAATAGAATACGGGGATGATAATTCTGGAGATGACTTTGATGATTTTCCTGGGGATGAGGGAAATTGGTGGACGTCTTGCATTTTGTATCAGGTGTTTGAAAATTTTAGGGCGTCCAGAAACAGAAGACGGATGAGAGCCAGTGACTCTAGAAGAGGAAATCGGCATTTGAGTTATGACACTTCTAACTCAGATGAGGGTTCTGTGTCATCTGTTGAAAACGTTGATTTTACTGAAGATGAGTTTGTGAGTGCAAGAGAGTTGTCAAGAGGAAGGGGCAGTCAGCGCAGGTTAGAGGATTAATTACATGCAACTATTGTAACTACTCCTACCCGAGCCTTGTTGCACTTCTGTGATTCATGCTTATATCATGTTTTGCTGTTTTGATGACATAAAAGTTGGAATCTTGTCCAGTGTCCTTTAAATAAAAGAAAACTGTATGTTTCTTAGACAATGTTTTGGTTATAGTATTTGACATACTTGATGTTTAGCTGATTGTGTATCCGGTCACATATCTGCTTCTCCTTTCACCTGATTGAAAGAAAATTCATTTATTTATGTCTAATCCTTGCTACCTTCTTCAAATTTAATTAGATGTATAATGGTAGTAGCACGATAAGGATATAATATTTTATCAAATTTAACAAAACGATTTGGTTCCAGAAATGATGAAAACGTAGGTAGTCATGTGTCAGTTATTGAACTTTATGATGTCCTAAGACCTAAATGTAGAGCTTAAAACAAATGTTTTGTTCTAGGTTTTCACTTATCGCACAAGTGTGTAGATCTACTAGGCATCTGCGGAATCCTTTCAGCTGAGTAGTTGGCAACCCTATAATCTTTCCCCGACATTTTTCAAAGAGTTCCTTTGCCGCTTAAGGCTGAAGGTGTTTCCATTTGCCTAGGTCGCAAAATGTGCCTTCATTAGATTTTTGACTATGAATCTTAGTACAGGATTTGGATGTACTTTATCCTTGAAATTGCATTATCCTGTTTTTTCTTGACGGTCGAGTTTTGTGGGCAATGAACACTCCAAGCATCTAAAGGAGTAGCCATGACTATAATAACAAATAAATTTCGAAATTCATTTCATTAGTCCTTCATAAAAATTTGGTGTCTTGCTTTGAAATAGCTCTTACAGACATGCATGTATGTAGGTATGTATGTGCTTGTGCGTGTGCGCTATAGTGTCGCAATACTGGATAGCAAGAAGTTTCTTTTGTAATTTTTACAGTGTAGATTATTAGAATTTGAAGCATTCATTGTACCGTTGTTCAGTTCGTGTATTTTCTTTCTGGTAACTCTGTTCCAATGATGTCAAATTATTTATCTGCACCCCAGTTGTCCTTTTAAACTGGGGAAAATTTGGTTGAAATATCGTTTAAGTGGTTACTGGGGATAAGAGATTGATAAGCTCTTGATTTTCCTCTTATGTGTATGTTTCTGTTTTATATGTAATCATGTCAAGCTAATTGGTCTACTTACTCTCTCCAGCTACAGAAGGCGTCGCTCCCGCTTTTATGACCACTAGGTATGTATTCCCTAGGCACCAAGACATTAAGGATTATGCTAGTTGAATGAATGGAGTTGAGACTTTGCACTACATTTAATATTGTGTGGCATCTCTGTATCTAATTGAAATTGGGATAGATTATATATCGAGAATGGACTGGGACTTGGGTTTCGGGTTTAGAAAATTTGATGATATATTGCTCAATGAATCGAATGTCAGAATGTAATGCACAGCTAGGTTTGCGTCTGTCATTCTGTGCTTAGAATAAAAAAATACATTGGATGAAAAGGTTGATGATGATAGACGTGAACTCATGTCAGTTATACTCCAAGCCATTTCGTTTTTGGGGTACATGAGATTATCACACTTTAGTTTTATTCTTATTTTTCCTCTAGTTTTTGCTCGTCTGCTCAAACTGGCTTCTCATGTTTGCTGCAGAACAGAATGAAGCTACATCTAGCTCTGGAGTCAAATGAAAGTTTACAGATGCAAGTCCTCCACAAAGGTCGATGTTAGTGCATGTTGACATATGCCAATGTAAAATACTTAGATTGACATGTCCATCAGGTTGCCATCCTTTACTTACAACTTAGTTCTTTTCTCCTTGGGAAATTTTGTTTTGGCATTTGAAACTCATGTGCTCTGTAGCTGTAATATTTGATTCTTGAGCGCTTGTTCATGTTCGATGAGCAGGATTGATTTCTTTGCTCAAACTGTTGTTACATCCATGTGCAGTAGTTTTATAGGTGATGAACAGTAAATTCAAAGTAATTCGTCCTTTATGTTAAAACTATATGCTTGCACGATGCCTCGTAAAAGAGTTTTGATACTCATTTTTTTCTGAATTCCCCGTCGTTGAGAACTTCACCCTGGTCTCAGTCTTTAACAAAGATAAAAGTCCTTGAAGCAGACATGTTTTATCTGAAATTTTAAGGTGGGTTTCCCATTTTGGCTAGCTTACTGCAAGGAGATAACTGTTTCGAATGCCCCAGCAAGGGCTTTGACCTTGTTTTTCGTCTCTTCATGAAGCTTGCTTGCTGTCTCAATCACACCATTCGAAACTACTGAATCCTTCTTCACATGCGTTGTTATTTGCTCCTACTAACAGCTTCCTTGCCATCTTCCATGACTACTTCGAATACTTCTTTTACCTTTGGTTTATGATCCCTAACCATATCATCCTCTTCCTTGTTCACATTTGCCAATGCTGCTTGTTCTATGTTTTTCTCTTCAACGTCTTCCTTGGGCTTCTCTGTTACAGTTTCATTTCTGGTATTGAGAATGTCTTCTTGAGCCTGAGTTATCTCCTCATGATATTCAGGAGATTTGGTGACTCAACATCCTTATTCTCAATAGCTTCTTCAGTTGGGAGTCATAAGGTGGTTTGTTGGTAACGAGTTGTGGTGGTATGCGGTAGGTGTAGAGTTTGAATCCCAACAATGTTGGAGCTATAAGGTGGTTGAGTCAAGGAGCTTATAAACTGTTAGTGATAATTATACTTTGTAATACATAAAACGATTATGTCGCACAATTAATATACAATAATAACCAAACGCATAAATAGACAAACATCAATAATTTATATATGTACAAACACACACAATTAATATTGTATGAATTTTGTAAAAACTTTGATTCCACAAGTATTTTAAATATAATTAGCAAACTAAAGGAAAAAAAATTGCTTCTTCAGCTTTCTCAACTTCAATCATTCATTGCGTTACGTTTCCCCTTTTGCTTTGCTGGATCATTAACTTTTATGTCATGGTTCAATGTATTTTCTTTGACTAACTGGTTGTTGGTTTTTGTAATATGCACGGTACGGTACTAACTTATGGTACTTTATTGAATTGTATTGTAACATTATGTTTGTTTGATGCATATGATACAATTGAGGTATAATTTTTAAAGTATCAGGAAGTAGTGTAGCATACTGCATGGAAGAATAAATTCGGTTTGTTATACAATTAAATAAATGGAAGTAATGATGAAAGTAATGGAGATAAACGGATAAACTTTATCTTTTTATATAATCAAAAAAACTATTATTTCTGTTTTCTAAATATACTATTGAAAATAAAATCATTATTCTCCTTAATTCTATTTGAGTTACAAGAAATGGTTTATTAGATGGGTAAATTGGACATTGCACAAAAAGTCAAGATTTTATTTGAAAATGAATCTCAACGTTTTAAAAAACGATAGGGACTCAAACGTTTACATATCATCTTAAAAGATTGTATGTAAAAAAAATTATTTAAATAAAAAAAGGATAATTAAATATAGATAGTGAATTGGTAAAGTGGAGGGGTTACTTTAACGACTTATTTTGAGTGTTTTTTTAATCGTATTTTATTATCTTCATGTTAGTCTGTTTATTAGTGTTTTATTGGTGTTTTTTTATGTTTTAGTATTTTGTGTGTTTTTGTGATTTACAAGTGTTTTTAGGTGAAAGTGAGATGACGTACGTCGATTAATTAATTTATACTTTCTTCTAAAGAAGCAGCAACATTCAAGGACTCCTAGTCGAAAGAAGCTGGAAGTCTTCTAATAAAACAAGGAGAAGGAGTCATGATCAAAGCAGGAAGTTGCGAAGCCTTGGACTTTGACCTAAAGCCCATCAAGGAAGCTGCAAAAGCCTGACTTTGA
>JAYMSP010003694.1:0-18819 GCA_036897095.1 Plantago elongata
TCATTAGCCCTGTATTCCATTTCCTTGTTATCTTATTACTAACTGTAAGGTATCTACAATTCATCAGAGTATCCATTTTCCTACCTACATACTCCACTGCAGAATACACACACTTAACAATTCAACAGATTAATTTAGCAAGTATCCAGCAACCCACAGTATGCTACAGTATACTACAGTTTACTAATGCCATTCTCATCTCGGCAATTCACTACGACTACCAACATCTCATTCATCCACCCCTATTCCATCTAAATAGCAGTACAGTGTGTCCTACAGTATATCCTCAACAGCCCATTCATCAGCCTTTACAGTCTCCACCATCAGTCATCTTACACCCTTTATCAAGTATCCATCATTTTACAGTAGCTAAACGTACAATGTTCCAATTGAATTAAACTGCCTAGTTTATTTCCCGACCCAATAGCTGAAAACAAGAGGTAAGCGAACTAAACGAATTGGGGAAGAAATATCCCAACAAGCGGTGTGGCGGCAGCAGTGGCGCACGGAGGAGCGCGGGGAATGGACGGAAGTGAAGAGGAGAAGAGGAAGCGGAGGTGTGGAGGGATGGAGATGACAACCGATGTTTTTCTTGGCTTACGATGGTGTGAGTTGAAGGGGATGGGACGGCGGCCAATATAGAAACGGGTTTGAGGAGTAGGCGTGGTGGCACAAGGCATGCTCACCACGTGGCACACATGTTGCCCGGTCCGGAGGCGCGGCTCGGTGGGAGCGAACCGGAGCGGGAGGGCCGGTTTGGGCGGAAGAAAATGGGAGAAGGGGCGGTGGTTTGAGGGGGAGGGAAATGTCAATTTGGGGCTAATTAGATGGAATGGAGGATTGAAGATTGGTGAAGAAGATGAAGAAGAAATTTAAGGGCATGACTGTCTTTTTACCACTATATACTCCTGGCTTCTTCTGGATCCCAAACGGCTCGTAAATAAATTCCAGAAAAATGTAAAATCGATTCATGTGCGATCCTTGAGTCGAACTTGAGCGGTACAAAAATTAAAATAAATATTTCTATTTTATTATTTTATTATTATTTTATTACTTGTTAAGATTTTTCTAACGTTTTCGCGCGACGTTTAATAGTTTAAAATTATTCTAATATTCATACTTCAATTTAAAATGCTAGAGTTTAATTTTTAAATAAATTTTTAGTACGTATCGAATTTTCGCGGCCTTTACATTACCCTTCTGACGCCACAACATCTCCACTCGATCTAATTGTGTTTCCTGTTCAATCCGAACTTTTTTTATCCTCAACTATATCAGGAGTTCGATCCGCAAGTTGCGGATCCTCAAGCTTTTTCTGAAAATTACCAAAAGAACTACGAACATGCCCAAAGGTCGACAAATCCCAGCACACTAGCCCCGCTCTCACCTGTTGAATATTATCAAATACACAAGAATCAGCCCCCACCCGTTCACGCGATTCCCGACAACTACGAACAATATCCTCACACTCGTGTTCCTAGGCCTACATTGCTTCAAAGCGGAAGATTTTTTTTCTTCTTAATGAACACATGTCGCGGCTGTTTTTTTAAGAACAACATCACTGGTCAATGATCTGAAGCTCTAGAGGCCAAGTGAAGCACAAAGGCATTATCAACTGCTTCGACCACTCACGAGTAGCTAGCACTCGATCTAATCTCTTCCATATCGTGTTGGGAGCCAACCTATTATCCGTCCATGTAAATGGAAAACCCTTATACCCAAGATCAACGATCTCCACCACCGGAATAGCCTCACGAAACTGCCTCATACGCCAAACCGAAGTAGAAACTCCACCTCTCCTCTCAGAATCCTCTAGAACCTCATTAAAATCCCCCATGAAAACCCATGTCAACAAAGATAGAGTACCTAGGCTGCGAAGCAAATTCCAAGTCCTCTTCCGACATGCCCGATCTGGTTCGAGATAAAAACCAATAAATCTCCACGGAATAGTATCCTTATCTGGAAAAATAATGGCATCTATGTGATTAAGTGAATAACTCTGGATGGAAACTGTAATTCCCTTCACCCATAATAATGCAAGACCCCCAGTTGTACCCCTAGTTGCAATCCCCACTTAATTCATCGCAAATTTCTCCTTCAAACCATCAATTTTTCTCAATCCAACCTTGGTCTCTGAAAGGAAGACCACCATGGGCTTACTCTCTTTAAGCAGCTCGCTTAAAGCACAAACTATCCAGGGGTGTCCAATACCCTGACAGTTCCAGGCTAGGCAACTCATAATGCCAGGCAGGACTGCTTAGCAGTCTCCGCCATGATAGAGGTTGAAACTCTGGCACCTAAACCTTTACCATTATCAAGACGCTTACTAGGTACTCCGAAACATCCATCGGATCCTCCACCGGCTTCTTTACTCCAACCTCCAGCTCCTTTTTCACCGTAAACCCTTTGACCTGGGAACCTCGTTTAACTATTTTTGGTTTCCGGAGTCTTGCCTTCCCACCTTGCAAGGAACTCGTAACCATCACATCAACAAGATTCTTTCCAAGGCTGATCTCGCTACTGTTCGGACCCTTCACCTCGCTCTCAACATTCCCCGATAAAATTCCACGTTGTCGAATCTCCTCGACCTTTTCAGTATCCAACGTACCCTGAACTAGCTGCTTTTGCACATCCACATCCGTCAGCTTTAATGCCAGATTGCTGACCGTGTCAACCGGGTCGGAACTTATCTCAATAGCAGGGCTAGTAGGCTTCCTGGTCTTGTCCATGACCACAATTTCCCCACTCATAGCCGCCCCCACTTGTCCTTGTGTCGAATCCATTCCCATAGGTGGAATTTTAAGTTGCACGCTCCCACCAAACTCCTTTGCAACACATTGTCTAAGCTCCATCATCGACATTGAACTCTCACCACCGTCCTTACCCAATCTCCAGCTATCAACATCTGACCTAGTCTTATTCGAACTCGTGCCATTAGCTTATGTCCGGAATAAATCCGAGCCAGTCAACACTTGCTTAGCCTGTTGTTACTTAGTCCGTAGATCAACACTAGTCGAGTTCAACAACATTGGTCGAGTCACAGTACTCACACCAGCAGTCCCCTGTCTATTATTCGCTCTCATCCATTCCCCATAATTGTGCGGGGAATCTACAATATCACATGCAACCTCGTATTGTCTGGGACAATCCTTGACGAGGTGCCCATAATGCCACAGAAGTAGCAAAAGTTTGTTAACTTCTCGTAAGACAAACTAAGTTGGATATTTTCACCCCCTCGTGCCCGTATATGAGTAACTCTCGGCAGAGGCTTCTCCACATTAATTCCTACACGAATGCGTAGATAAACATGCGAGTTACTACCATCCTTATTAAGATCAAAGCTCCTAAAACTGCAAATTGCATTCCCCACTGCCTCCGGTATTCTCCTCGTTGTTCTACCCCATGGTAAACACTCCACTCGGACATCAAAATCACAGCTTATCAACTCAGTTGTTTCAGGCGTACCCGTACCCAATACCTCTCCAAGCACGATAAGGTGCTTGTTATTGTGCCAAGGACCTCCCCAGAAGGCACGGTTCCTATCCTTCATATGCTTAAATGTGAACAAAAACCTGTTATCACGTGAAAGATGCTTAACCCCAACACCCAAAGAAGGACCCCATTATTCAGCACCCAAAGTCGTGAAGTTGTCCCAATGAATAGCTTCGCGTTCAAGAATGCGACCTACCAGTAAATGAGACAAGTCCATAGCCCGTTCATCCCATTCCTCATCTACTATCACAATCCCACCTAGTTCCTCCTCCGTCAAACCCACTTCCACAACATCCTCAGTATTCGAAGCCATACCCAGAACGACACACAAAGACCGAGATAGTTCACTGTACTATATCACCCAAGTCCGCAAACAGCGAAGCGACAATCGAGAACACACCTACATGCATGACAAAGACAGTGAAAATCCCCAGGAAAGCAAAGGAACAACGAAAGAAAAGGCACAAAAAACAAACGCAAAAACCTTATGAGAACTACTAAACTAGACGCACTACGACACGAAAATAAATCACCGATAATGACCAGAACATTTCTACGGGGGATCTCCTTTCTTTACGATCCCCATGTTACTTTTCTGACTAGGACTATGACGAGGATCTCCGATCTTTTCAATCCCCAGGCTTATTTTTCAGTCTTAGATTTCTACGAGTATCTCCCTTTCTTTACAATCCTCAGGTTACTTTTCTTGCCTAGGGATTTGACTAGACCCGACAGTCTTGACCCAAATCCGAAACCCGATCCAAAATGACCCAAAATTATCACATTGGCCATACTTGAAAATGACCCGAGACTCGATCCGAATTCGAAAATGACCCGGAATTGCCATACCTGAAAATGACCCGAAACACGAATTAACCCGGTGTATCCGAAATGACCCGATCTGAAGTGACCCGATTAGAATGATATGAATAGACCCGATCCGAAATGACCCAAATTAGAATTGACCTGAAACCACCCGACTCGAAATGAACCGAGTTTATAATTGACTCAAAATGACCCGATCCGAAATGACCTGAATCCAAATTGACCCAAATCATCCAGTCCGAAATGACCCGAATTAGAATTGACCCAGAATCATTCAATCCGAAATGTCCCGAATTAGAATTGACCAGAATCATCCTACGCATACTCAAACGTTCCGAAATGACCCGAATAGATTTGACGCGAAATCACAAGTATCACAATGCATTCCATTACTATATGGCACCGTTTAAAGCATGAACCTCTTATAACTTGCTGATGTAAAGGGAATAAACTAAAGTTATTGTATATAATCTAGATTTTTTATTGTACAATAGGAAAGTTGGTTGGTCATGAAGTATATCTTTTATTAAATCTCATATAATTTTATCTACAAAAATTAAAAAAATATTTTGAACATATTTTTGAATTCACCTCGATAAGAAGATTCCATAGACATTAATCTTGAATGCTACTATTAAAACTAGAATGATCGCAATATGCTACGAAAGATATGTTTCTTTTCTTTATTTTCAATTAATTTTTCAATTTTCTAAAAAGGATGACTTTTAAAGTTTGTCCAAAAAACTTATAACTTTAGTACTCTACTTTAAAAATAAAAAAAAAAGTAAATGTAGGTGTGATTGAATTGCATATAAGTTCATCAAGCAGTTAAGTCATATTAGTATACGTTCTCCATTTACAAGTATAATTGTGTATCATCTATCAATTGTCTGAATATGACTTCAAACTCTCATAAATCATTGAATAATTCACTTGCAGAAACATTATATTCATTAACAGGTCTTAGAAAAAAATACAATATAAGAAGAAACACGATTATTAAAATGAAAAGGACTACAAAGATGATATTCTGGTACATTTTCCTGAAGCATATTGCATAGTAAGTAGCAAACTAATTACATCCTCATGTGCTTTGTCAATTCAAACCTAAATTAACAAAACTCTAATTAGAGAAGTTTTTCACAAGTTAGAAGTTAGAACAAAGAAACTTTCAACAGTAACAAAGTATCATTGTATAGAATTTTAAAAATGTGCATTGCATAAAACTACCTTAATATTCGACCAGAAACAATTCGAAATATTTTAGTTTGAAAACGACCCAAATCCGAAAATATTTGACCCGAAACCATCCGAACTTTTTTAATCTGAAAGGACCCAAACCCGAATAACACCCAAATTCGAAAATAGTCGACCCGAAACGATCCGATTTTTTTAAGTCCGGAAGGACCCAAATCCAAAGTGCCCAGGATGTGAAGTGACCCGATCCAAAATGACCCGAAATATCAATAACTCGAAACGATCCAAACCCAGTCATCATCCGAACCCGACCCCGGCCAGAAAATGACCCGAAATAAAAAGTGGACGAGAACGACCCAGCCTAAATTGACCCAATCCGAATGACCCGATTGACAGGTCTAGCTACGACGAATGTCTCCTTTCTTTTGACCCTCCAGGCTTATTTTTCAGTCGCAGACTCGAGATCAAAATTGAATTCTCTTTTTTTTTTTTTTTGTCGTTTCTTATGTATGTTTTCTTTTTTGTGTTTCCTGTGGGGATGGCGAAGAACTCTAGTAAAGCAGGTGAGTACAATCCTGCAAGGTCCGATGACTCCAGTCCAAGGAAGAAAGAAGCAGTAACGGAAAGGAAAACTAAATTAGGTCTATTGAAACCAACGATTCCACAAGAGCACAAGGTCAATGCTCTATGCAGAGAAATGACACTCCATATGGAAAATTGGGCAAACGGCGGCGACGATTAGGTCATAGGTGTTTTGTCTTATATACGTCTTTTCAGTTAATAAGCTAGAATAGGGCGAGAACCAAACAATAACTTCACGCATTTGGTTTCACCCTTGCAACACGTTAGTTAGAAATATTCAACTTCTAATTCTGCTCTAATCTGTTTCTATTTTTTATATCATTAACTAGTACTAAAATTGGTTCTCTTCAACTGAAAATTACTTATTTTGAGTACAATCCAGTTCAGTTTAGTTCGACTTAGTTATAATTTATACCTTACTTCAGTCCAGTTCAATTCAGTTCAGTAAATTTTAACTGAAGAGAACACAACCTAACTTATAAATCTTTTTGTTAAACCAACAACCAAGGATAAACAAATACACGTTATTAATTACTTATGCATGCGTTTTTCTAGTTAATTAGAATAAACACAATTCAAAGATAGAACAGACAAAACGAATCAAACCGCCTTTCGTATTCAGTATAGAGGCTCCACCTTTTGTATTTGAAATCGAGGTATGTGCTTGCATAGATTCCTTAAAGAAAATACGCTCTCTCACCTGACAGTTAAAAAGTCACAAAAACAGTCAAAAATTCTGGAAGGTTTCTGTAGCGGCCCGGCCGGATCGAGGTCCGAATGTCAAGGATTATGCCGAACTCCCAAATACATAGATATATCAAAGTAATAATTATTACACACGTCTACAAGATCAGCAGCGGAATATCAAGGCCTAGTGTCAGTCAGTCTGTCTATCTACCCCGACCTCTCTTCGTGCTCTAAACCTGGGATATCAAGTTTAAACAAGAAGAGCGTAAGTCAACAGACTTAGTGAGGGTAATCAAGCAGGTATGAATGAAAATGCATGAATGCAATAGGATAGCAAACCACCACAACACGCTGATCAGGCAATTTTAAGAATGGGAAAACCGTAAACAGGCAGGCAGGATCATAGCACATGAAAGGTGCCAGATTCACAGTACTGAAACAGTAACTATCTTGGGCTAGACCGAACGGATCAGGTATCGGTCAAACAAACAAGTAGCGGCGTGACCGCCCGAGAGTTTCTTTATGACGGTCACGATCCATCGCAACACACATATAGGACCGTTTGAATAGTCCAAACAGGCAGGCAGGAGCCCGAAAGAATAGAGCTGCAGACCGCTTTACAAATTTTGTCGAACAATTCGACCAAGCCAGTTTCCCAAGTTTTTCCAAAACAGTGTGTGGTTGCTTTTTAAAATAAATCATTTATCATGCAATGCAATGCATATGGATCAGCAGGACATAATCAGGATGAAATAGCAATAGATAACTGGAATAGGAAAATAAGCAGGTCAGAATATCAAGGTATATCCAAAATACAAATCAATGACAGTTACATAGTCAGTAATCACAATTAGTAATCGTGTCGGGTCAGTCGGGTCATCATCGGGTAGCCGAAGTTAGTGTTATACAGGCAGATAAATAAGCAGGAACAGGTACTGGAATTAAAAGGGCGATGAAAGGTAACAACTTTCCTAGGGCCGGATGCCGAATGCCGAATGCCTGAAATCGCTCACCTTGAATGAACTGGTACGCTACGCAACTTCGTACTCCTGATGAATGGACAATGCTACTTAGCTTTTACGCAAGAATAACTATGAGACTCCCGAAAATCCCCCCAACAGCAATTACAACCAAGTAACAACAACTACGACACGAAGACGCTTACGCACCTACTTCCACATAATCATATGAGACCGACCAAATATACTCATTTTCATTACGAGCATAGCACATAACAAATGTCTCCATGATAACCTCAATTTCTCAAGAAAAATGAATACAAAATAATCGGGAACAGAAGAACTCAATTTGCAGAATCTTGGACTTCCTATCTCCACATAACACACTTTGCAAAAGATAGGTTATCCTATTCCAAACTGTTGTCATTGTATAGAATACCATAGGAGCCCTGCATCATATCAATTCCTAGTTACACATTTATAAGACGTATGGAAACGTAGCAATCTGACCTTATCTAAATTCTATAAAGCATATGGACATATCTGATTGTTCATGAGGCAAAACAAAGTGCATCTCAGTGTCTCATGAAAGAACAACCAGAACCGACACAATATATAGAAACGACACAATATTGTTCATGACTAGCTGTTCCAATCACACATGTTTGTCAACACCTAAATAGCTAATAACCTAGACTTGACACAACTACTCAAACTAACCATCAAAGAAATAGCTCAATGTTGATTAAACTATCAAAATGCAGCTCCTCTAATTCTACTCAACAGGTATAAACAAATATTCGACTGTAAATCTCCGTTTCACATCACTGAGTAGCCTGGGTCAAGGCAATTAACCAAAACATACCACATCCAGACCACATATACACAAACTCGGCTAGAATCGGAACCAACCTATGGTAAACCATATCCGCATACACGATCGAAGATGAAAAATAAACATAACAACACACAGTACAGCCTCACACAGTAAAACCATTCAATCCGTGGACTGTAAAGAAGGAGAAGAACATGCATCAACATAGAACCAATATGAATAGCAGTATATACATGGCTTAACCATACGCAGTAAGCATTTCTAATGCGCAGATGACAGAATTAATACAAGCAGCATACACGCGACACACCATTTAGCACACGCAATGCTCGTCATGCCGGCAAGGTAGTGACGGCAACTAACAACAGGCTGACAGACAACAATTGATTATACTGTTCCCATCCCAAATTCGAGAAAAAAAATCGAAAAAGGAAAAGGTTACTAACCGGAATCGATCGCGACCAACGACACTAGTCCGGTGAGTAGGCGCAAGTGAGAGGCGGCGGTGAGAGCGAGAATGGGCGAGAGAAAGAGAGAACGGGCGAGGCAGGGAGCTACGGTTCTATTTGTTTTTTCGGTTGGTGTGTGTGACGGGAACGAGGGCGGGCGGCCTATTTATAGGTGAAGGGCGGCCGACCACGCGGCTCGGCTTTTCTCCGTTCATCGACGCGTGTCGTGCCGTTAATCCAACTTTCCGCCATGCGTCTCGAAGGGTACTTCCGTCATTTCCCACGTCGGCTGGGCGGTAGCTTCTCTGGGAAGGATTGCGACTGCTTAGCGGGGAAGGAAAACGGCTGGCTTCGCGAGGAAGAAACGGAGCAAAAATGGCGGACTAAATGAACTAGCGGAAAGGGGAAAAAATTGGAGAAGAAGAAGGAAGGAATCAGGGGTATATTTGGTATTTTGCCATTATATACACCTGGTTTCTTCTGGATTCCATATGGCTTGTAAATAAATTCTGAAAAATACAAATTCAATATCTGGGACGATATAGGACGCGAACTGAACTAGAATCAAAAAATAAAAAAATAATTTTTATTATTTTATTTTTATTATTATTTTATTAATATAATATCAAATAGCATTTGAACGCTACTCGTAATTAACTGGCGGATATGACCTGCCGTTAATTTCTGAATTTGACCTGTTGATAAGGGTCAACATACTCGCACGCGTCGAGTCGGGGGTCAGTGGTCAGTTCAAAATAAGAATATTAATATCGAATTAATTACTGATACAACGTAATAAAATTCATGGTTCTTATACAGTTTCGACTAGACCAAGTAGCAAAATGTGGCTAGCACGGGCCAACCTGCTTGTGCCTATTTCGGTCCAACATTCGTGTACGCATGTCGCTTGCGTACCTGCTGGCACCCTACTAGTTTCAGCACGAATCTGGCCAGGATTTAAACCCCCATGTGCCTGCATCGAGAGTTTCCATAACCATACCATCACACTTAAATAAGTAATATTGTGGAATTGGTTATAAACTAGTAAACAATTAATTACATGTGCTAGCAATGTGTGATAAACCCACTTAACCTTTCAACTTTGAGCACTTACTCCTCACTAACTCAAGATTTGTTTGGACATTCAATATATCAATTTGAAGCTGTTACATAATACCTTACAACTATATAATTTATTTACTTAATTAACAAGTAATTAAAAAATGGTCTTCTTATAAACATATCCCACACTACATAGTTAACAACTAAATTTTCTCCAAAACTTCTAAAATTTTCAACTGCAATTTAGGAATTCTCAGTTTATTCGAACTAGATAAAGAATAAATTTCACGTGAGAACTGAGATGGTATATATTATATTAAAATATACAAACAAAGTAACAAACAATGTAACTGAATTAGGGAACAAAAATAATTGAAAATGAAAGTTCTTTTTCAAATTGAATTGAATTTAAATACGATTTGAAATATAATTTGAATTGAAAAAATTTAAATTAAATTATATTTTTTAACTCAATTTTTTTAATTCAAATTATATCCTAAACCATCACTAATCTTTCTAATTCCCTCTCGAACGAATGTCGCAGCAGCACCTAATGTAATTGATAGGTACATAATTGTATCATATTTCAAATTCTCCCTTAAATCCTGGCTAGATTTCTTATCAATTAATCAGCACTGACATGCATGAATTTGTTTGAAAGATATACATGGGGAATTTTCTCAGATGATGTCAAATAAAGTAACTGAGAACATTCTAATTTTTATATTTATTCACACTAGACTCAAGTACTATTATTGAATTTAGGATATAATTTAATGTATATTTCGTACGCTAATCATATTCACTTAACTTCAACATGATACGTATGTACTATAGATTTGATTTTTTTAAAAATAATTATTTATAATTTTTTTATTTCCTAAATATTTAATACTGTTTTATGTACACATTGCACTGGTCCTATATATATAAGTAAGTTACCGTTTGGTTTTAATGGAAATGTACAATTTCAACAAATAGTCAATGATATCATGTTTGGTTTCTTAAGGAAGGTGAAAAAAGAGAATTGAAGTTAATGAAGAGTACATGTATGTATAAAAATTAATATCTCAGTATTCTAATATGACTAGGAAATTTACTAGTTAATATTTAGGTAATCTAACTAATTCTATTAGGTACGGTAATCCTACTAAATATATATAGATAATAATTTAAGATGACCACTTGAACTCAATTCAAATTTTTTATTAAGCAAACGGATAATGGTCACGGACACGGAACTCTTAGACGTGGATGAAGTCAATATACCTGGACGGTGCATATACATAGATAATAATTTAGAAGTAAAAATAGATAAAATAATGTAAAATGGAATTTTGTATATATCGTGACATAGAAATATCATGATCCATTCATGTCCCCGTAACATGTGATCTGATGCGAAAAATAGGTAAAATGTGATTGTGCCGCCTAGTACATATTCATTTAATATTTTCAAAATTTTAAATATAAAATTCCAAAAACTGGTCATGACAGTGACATGGAAATTTGTAGTGCATATACATCAAATACCAACATCTAATTATGTTAACTTTGCTTCCTTACTCTTGAATTTACCTTTACAATTTACGCGTGGAAGGCTCTAAATTTAAAGTTTCAAGTGGAAGTCGAGACTATACTTATGAGATTATAATGTAAATTGGCGAACTCTAATATTGTTTCAAGAGATATGTGATCACATTGTATATCAACACAAATAATTTTCACTTTCACTTTTATCATCACTTGTACGATCATCAAAAATTTATTAATTTGTAATTTAATTATACCATAGATTCAAAAGCAAATGTTTTAAAATTATAGAATTTTATAGATAAAATTCATAATAAAGGTGTATGAATTTAGAGAAGTTGACAATGATACACATATCAGTAAGATGTAATTTTTTTATTTTTGTTCTCAATTATGCACATATACTAATATATGAAATTATTTAAATCAAAATATTAAATTTGAGGTTAAAATTCGACTCTTCACGTCGTCGTATGAATAAGAAACACCACCAATGTTTTCCACCGACTGGTACGTACAAGGTAGATATGAGGTCACGTTACGGGCCAAAACCTGAAGACAACATTCTAAGTTTAGTTAAATGTTTAAAGAGATCTACTAGTAGTTTTAAAATTATAATATACTAATACAAATTCGTGACAATATTACGATATAGTTTTTTTTAATAATAAAAATTAAAAAATAAATTAATTAAGAGAATAATGTAATCATTATATAAACAATGTTGGTTATGGGTCGATTCGTAGTCCTTATTCATCCAATATAATATCATTACATATTTCTTTAACAATTATGTCCCTCATAAACAGAACCATAATAAAATATGAAAGTATAAAACACAATCAATAGGTTTGTTACCACCACTATAAAAAAAAAGACCTCTAACGACGGAATTATCCATCGTTAGTCCGTCTACGGATAAGACGCCCGTTATTAAATTGGATGTCGTTAAAACTCTAACGAAGGATACAATTTTATACGGACCACTAACGACGGATAAAATGTATTTGTCGTTAGTGTACTGAGAGATAGATTTATTCGTCAGTATTGTTTAATGACGGAAATTTATCATCCATCGTTAGTGTACTGACAGGTAGTTCACCCTAATTTGTGTTTCTAATGATGAATAACCTTATTCGTCGATAGAAACTAATATTTTTTAATATTAATTTTTATTTTTCTGTACCTGATCACTCGATTTTCACCTATTATGCAACCCAAAATAATTATAAATAAAAGACATTCTTAAAGAACTGAAAGTTGAGAAAATATCATACTATAAAAAAATCCATCACAGTTAGCATATTTGTACATAAATTCAAGTATCCTAATAGTACTAAAAGAGTTTAATGTAATTAAATAAAAACATAGTATCACTGACTATCATCGTCTGGGTGACGACTACGCTGGTTCATGTGCTCCATCATCTTTCTCATCTCAGCTATCTCTCGCTCTACTTTGACCTTGTGTGTCTCGAACTTGGTATGCAGAGAATCAATCTCAAGATGTAGAGGGGTGACTATCTCATCGGCCTCCTGCTTAGTGTAATGGCGACCTGCTGACTTCGATGAGGATGACTGACCGATGGAGAAGCTGGCCACACGTTTCTTTCCTAGATTCCCCACTCCATAAACCCGACCTTTCTCTTCTGGTAGGTTCACCTCTAGGAAGATACGGTCTTGCGCCTCACTGGACAACTCCTCAGTCTTTGTTTTCTTAGCGATCCTCCTCTACACCTCAGACTGCAATATTTAGAACATTCATATGATATAATATACTAGCATAAGTAAAACATCTATTTGTTACAGTAGAAATTTAAAAAAAAAAAAGAAGTATGAAACTATAAAGAAAGGAATATTGTACCGCTATCTGCTCGGCCCTCTCGTCTATCCAAACACCTCCCTTCGACTTCCCCTTCGTCATCTCTTGAAGGAATGTTCGCGGTTCCTTAGCCAGTTGTTGTACAAACATGACCAATCAAGTTATAATCGTTAATTTGTGAATTATATTCAAAAAAAATCTATAAAATAAGATTAGATTGAAGTAAAATAATACAATACTTACCGACATCACTTCATCTGTAACAACAGCGTGAGACCCGTAGTGATGCCTGACGGTGCCTTTCCCATCTAGCGGCTCAGTTAGCCGGTTCTATTTATTCTTGTAAGAGGTGCCTTGCACGTAGGTATCCTCCCAGTAGGTTTTCCACTCTTGCCACTGCTCCGGAGTCAAGTGTTTTGGCTTTCTAGGCCAGCGTCTCTTCATGTCGTGGACATAACACTTATACTGGTTTGAATCTAAACGCTTAAAGACAAGTCACATCGAACTCACCATTCGATTGGGAATGTAGAACTTTTTCTACATCAATTCAAATAACTATCAAACAAATAATAGATCACCAAGTCAAAGCAACACAATGGTGACTAACATATCACCAAAGTTAAGTGGCTAACATATCACACATATAAACAGTCCTACAATTTACTAACACAATGGTGACTAACATATTACCCAAGTTAAGTGGCTAACATACCACACATGCAAACAGTCCTACAATTTACTAACACAATGGTGACTAACATATCACCCAAGTTAAGTGGCTAACATACCACACATGCAGACAATCCTACAAGTTACTAACATGTACGGTGACTAACATATCACCCAAGTACAATTATTTAAAACAAACATAATCACGAAGAACAAATTTGACAAACATGAAACTCTAAGTGGAAATGCTTACCCTGAGCTCGTCAAAGTAGAAATGCTTCGTCGCATCACTCAGCGTTGACCACTTCTCTCCTCCTTCACCGGACTTCTCCCTGCGGGTATTGATGATCTTAGTCAACTCATCAAACACATTCTTAGGCGAAAACATGCACATATCAGTGAATCATATGTTCATTATTAGTAAATGAGAAGGCCATTTCATTTATACGTAATTATCATCTATATATGCACAAGAATAAATACTTACTTATCTGGGTCGTTAATGAACATAATCGGCCTCCCTATGTACTTGGCTCCATCTACTATCTCTAGCCCATAAGGGCAGTCATCATCGGGGAACTCCTCTAGATTAGGAGAAGTAGACACGCTCTCACGTCCCGAACCACGTGGGGTCTGGCTTACATGAGTGTCATCCTGACTGCGGCTACCACCAATGTCATCGAGTGGAGGACTACTACCACTCGGTCTGTCCCAACTCTGGGTCCCACTATTCCTGGGCAGGCGGTATGTACACTTCTTATGGCGTGGCATCTGAAAGAGATTTGGCAATGAAAAAGAAAATTGGATTAGTACAAGCTATTTTCCTTACTTTATCACCTTCTCTCATACTTAATTCACTTTATTCTTAAAACATGTGTCTGGGGCCACAAAAAGTTCAAGTCGGGACGGAGGAAGTATTCAATAGTAAATCATACAATATGAAGATATAATTTAAAATTAATATTTATTAAACTGTGTAATATTGATTACTTGAATTCTATAAAATGAGTGCATGGATTCATTTAACGTTTAAATTCTAATCAAAGTTCGTATACATCATCAACTTACTCACATATATTTTATTAACTTGCAAGGAACTTTAGCCATATTTTGTCAACGATAAACTAATTCACGTGATGGTGGAGAATGATCATGTGCTCAAGGTTATTCTTTCTTATCCTAGTTGTTCAGTGTAAACTTTGACTCTGTATTTTTGTGCATCAACCTATGCCTATTATCACAAATTAAGGGAATTCCTCTCGTATCTAAGTCAAATATGTCCCGGATAATATTTTACAACCGCTTCAACCACATATGATGTAGCCTATTGTTAAAAATAGAAACATCAGATTTATCTCGATTAATATCAAAAAAAAAAAAAAACTCAAGAAGATTATGCGCAGAATTGCATTTAAGTACACCATTATAGAAGATAATATTGTTGTCAGCCGACTTTATGAAAACATGTGAATTATAAAGTCGAAATTTTTTATATTGATTCGTATAAGATAATAATTCAAGGAGTTTTTTATATCAGATTTTATAAAAACAATACTAACGTAGCTATCATATAATAAATAGCAGTGAAAGATATACTGATTGAAAATGTAACTAATTCCATAAAATTTTTGTGGTGATAATGCAATATATAGTTTATGTTCAATAATAAATTGAAATGGGAAGATATAATAAATTAATCGAAACAACTGCTCGACTGGGCAATGAAACTCACACAGTACTTTAACATGAATTTATGGGGCTTAAGTCCGATTGTACTTTTAATACTTTTTTAGTATTGTAGTTTAATTTGTATGGTTTCACTTTTTTTTAAAGCATAATTTGTGAAGCAGAGCTCAATATTAAAGTACATCCTTTACCATGTACACTTAATAGGTACATGTTAAAATTACCTTTGCAGCACAAACACAAGCACTTAATTATTTGTGATACAGTTAGGCATCATATTGCAATCTTTCAAAGGATTAATTGAAATTTAACATGCATGGCCACGATAAAAGAATTTTTCTCTTCAATCATAAATAGGGACAACATTGAGGAATGATCAAGAATCTCAAGTTCACATTATGCCAACAGTTTATAACAAATTAGTTTATCGGTGCACAAAAAATAGTAGCCTCTCGCAATTCATGGCCTTATGGTTATGATCCTGGTGCAATTTCATAAGGAAAAGTATATAGTTGCAACAACTAAGAACACCAAGAACACTTGAACCAGTATAAATTCATCCCATATAAGACAATTATAAAAGATGAATTTTGTATCACATAACACATTACATCCCATTTAAGTGTTGTATAATTCATATTAACAAATAATATATGTATACTCAAATATAGATACATAGCAAGTTTTGATGAGTATATCTCAATAGTAGGAAGTGTACATGATGCTTTGCTACCAAATTCCATGAAATCTATATAGAACTCTCCCTTGACACTTACCTCTATTTGATCAGATTGATGGCGTCCGTATTTCAAAATCCATTCATAAATTTCTAAATTCAAGTTAAAGAAATGGTATGTAATCCATCATACCAATTAGAAAAGCAACATATGTATCAATCTTTGAAACTTTCTTCATTCATAAACAAAATAGACCACTTGTGTGACTCTTCAAGGCTTAGGTGCATAGGATAGAACTGCTCCAGCCAAACAATTCATCCCCTCAACCATTACTGACCAAAGAAGCAGCCCGAGGACATGTAAAACAACAGAGTCTAAATAACACCTATTAGAGATCAAATTATACTAACAAATAATGGAATCACCCACCTTAGTGGCAACATCTTCAACAAGCTTACTTAAATTAGTGATATGTTACACAAATAAACACGATATACATGTTACTACGTTACATCATTCGTTTTTTAAATTTATAAAAGATCATATTTTAGTACTTATAGTCAACTAAACCAATGTTCCATCATCTAAATTATGCAATAGTAATGTCACAAATTTTCTATCGACATTATACAACAATGTATCCACAAATCACAATGTACCATACAAAATAATAAATTCTCAAATCCCTAGCATCATTATCGTAATTTCTCCCAATCCAATACACCATCTCACAATGCAATTGTAACTGATTGATCTCGAAAAATGTTCAAATCCGATAGAAAAGAATAGAACAATAATCCTAGATCTGCATAAATACAATAGTTTAAGCAGCTGGTTCTCCGTCAGATGAATAAAGAACTCGATCTCTAGATCGATGGCATGAAGAAGGTAGCTAGATCTTGAAATCTGGACAATGAATATTTAAAATTGAAAAGGAAAAGATACCTATAATGAGTGGGAACTGGAAGATAGAGCGAGATATTCGTTGCTTGTGTGGCTCTCAGGTTCGAAAATTCTGTCGATGTATAGAATCGAATGTATTGAAAAGTGTTGTCAGTGTGAATAGAAAGTATAAAAAGACATGACAGAGATGCATGAAAACCAAATGCCCACGCACCTCTCCACGCGCCAAGTTCTGGGTTATATACTACTTTTAATAAGCAAAATAAATATAAGGGGAATTTCATTTCATATCCTTCTTAGATGATCTAATTACACTTTGGTCTTTATTAGTTCAACAATAATATATATGTCCATTTTTTCATATAGGTCCTTATTTTGTCAATTTGAAAAGGTATTCCTTATTCCTTCCTAATTCAACTTAAATTCCTTATTTTTCATATTTTTTTGTTGAGTGCCTTATTTATTGGTTAATACCATGAATTAAAAAATTATAGGGGCTTTTTATAAATTTTTCAATATAATTATAATTTAATAATATAAGTAGTTTCTGAACTTTATTGAAAAATCAGAACTAATTTTCAGATCAATTGAACGTTTGATTGAAATTTAAAAAATAAAAATGGGGGAAGGACAATAGAGCTCCACCGGAGATGGCTGGAGCTTTGTAACCAACTCGAATGGGGCAGTGTACAACTCCATTCAAAGTTGTTTTAACATCTCCAATAGAGAATTGAAGTTTCCTACATCTCCATCCGGCGCATCTCTTCGATTGAATTTATAAATTGCAACTCCGATCAGAGCTAAAACAAGCACACTGAAGCAATTCCAGTCACCAAATTGTGCAGATAGGAGCTCATTGGCCACTTCCCAATTTTTTGCTTTTTTTTTTTGTCGAATTTCTAACATAATTTTCTTTTTATTTATTTAGTTTGTTCGACAAGGATATGCTTTATGAAAATCATAAATATATATATATTTTTTATTTATATCTTTTATTGTATAAGGCCATTTCTAGGTCAAATTACAATTGTCTACTATTAATTTGCTATTTTCTAAACATGTTGTCAATATTTAATGTTTTTTTTAATTTCAATTCAATTTCTTAAGCACTATTTCAAGGCTCTACATTTGGCAAGTATCAATCTCAAATTTTGAATTTAAACAAAATTGATGTATAGAATTTAATTAGACCGTATCAAATAGAGGTAGACATGTAGTATAATAATTAATTTATAATTTATTTATAACATTTACGGGCACCGCACTTACAGTGGTGTATTATTTCTAGTATTTAATAAATGCTCATTTTATAAAATTTTATTATTTTATTTTATTTATTAAATTCATATTTTATTTTAGTAAATAAAATAATTTATTTAATTATTAATAATATTATAGAATGTTGTATGTGAATTTGTCTTATCACGAATAATCCAAATATA